>BGPR01005475.1:0-15389 GCA_013235015.1 Araneus ventricosus | reverse complement strand
TAAATGTTTTAATTATGGAATTATTTTGCTTTTTGAAATTAAAATTGCTCATAAAGTAATAAATAAAATAAAAACGTTTTTTATTCATTTTAGGTTAAAGATTTCCGTCAGTTGTATGCTAAAGTTATAAGTGATAAGCATGATGATGTAATGGCTAAATTTGGAGCTATTTTGGCTCAAGGCATCATTGATGCAGGTAGGCATTTTGTCTTATTGTGTTAAAATATAATAAAGGAATTTAAGATGTAAAAAATCCATCAAAAACGACTAAAAAAGAACGAAAAATCATCTTGACGATATTGAAATTATTACAGAATGTTTGAATGTCAAACATCTAATTTATTCTAATACCCAATTAAAAGCAATTTTGCAGAATTTAAGTCGGTTTTTTCTTTTTTAAATTAAACTCAACAAAATTATGTATTTTGAAGAAGTAGTATTATGATACCTCTAAAAAAATCGCACAAAAATACAGCATGTGTTTGCAAATTTTGAAAAATAAACTTGTTTTATCTAAAACTTCCATCCAGCTAGCAAATTTCTGAAAACATTAAATTTTATATGTCTTGTATAATATTTAGGATAAAAAAAGATCAAAACAGAACTTGGAGATCATAATGAATCATTTCACCACAACCTTGAATACATAAAATTAGCTTTAGTCAATAGAGGTGTCATGTTTCCATCCTTATTATATCATAAACTTTTTCCCCCCTGCAAATATCCTTTCAAACATTATAAAATTAAATATGTTAATCCCTGTGATATATTTTATTTAGGTGGTAGAAATGTTACTATATCTCTGCAATCTAGAACTGGTCACACAAACATGGCTGCTGTTGTGGGAATGCTAGTATTTGCTCAATTTTGGTATTGGTTCTCTCTATCACATTTTCTGTCTTTGGCTTTTACTCCAACTGCTATCATCGGATTGAATGCAGATTTGAAGGTATGAATTTTTGTTTTGTGGGTGTGCACATCTTTCTGTAGATATATTTTGTGTATTTTCTCATCACTCTTTTGTTATTAGATGCCCAAAATGGAATTCCGCTCCAACGCTAAGCCATCTGTGTATGCATACCCACCTGCTCTGGAAGAGAAGAAAGAAAAGGAAAGGGAGAAGGTCACAACTGCTGTCCTCTCCATTACTGCTAAGGCACGCAAGAAGGAATCAGAAAAGAAAGAACGAGAAGAGAAAATGGATGTTGTAAGTATTTGGATTTTCAATTTATACTGTATACAACTTTCTAAAAGTATAGTTAATTTTATGAGTATGAGGAATGTGCATGCATCACATTGCAGGTACATTACTAGCTAAGACCAGTACCACCATGTGGTGTGCTAATCAGAGTTTCAGACAGGAACTAAAAAGCCTGTCTTCATGCCCCCTCTCTCTTTCTGTAATGGCTACCATCGGTACTGGTATTTGTAAGAGAGCCTGGGTTGAAGAACTTATAATCTCCATTTCCTGACTTGCTGCAATAAATTGACTTGACACAGATGAAGATGTGTATTATGTGCAATTATTAGTAATTTAAGAGAGTTTTCTGAGAAAAGAATAAGAAAAGAAAAAAAAAAGGAGAATTGTGAGTATTAACATTTGAAGATGGAACAAATCGCTTTCATATCGGGACAGGTGGATTGCAAGGTCGAAGAGTTTATTAGCAGGATCTTCTGTTTTTTCCCTTTTCTCAAGCGTTTTCTTGATGTCGGGAATTTTTGTCTGAATAATTTTCATTTCTTTCAAAAGTCTAAGACGATCAGCGAGTTCTTCTTGGTTAGAGACAAGATCTCGAGGGAGGGAAAAGTTGGTTGTTGTTTTCTTATTAGAAGGAAGTTCCTTAGAGAGGCTTTTAGAAGTACTGGATTTACGCTCTGGGGCGGAATTTCTGAATGAGCCTCAACCGATTTCTTCTTTTCTTGGAATAAAGAGGCAAAGGTTTTTTTCTTCAGTTATTTTTTCTTGACTTTTGAAAAAAATTCAGGCAACCCCTGTAGGAAGCATTGTGGGTGTGAAATCGGGATTTTTCTTGTTAGGACACATTCTAGAATCTTCTCTAATGGCTAATATAAAATATAAATGTTTTAATCTTTTTAATGTTCTGTCTATATATGATATGTAATTGTGATTATCTAATGTGTATGTAATAAATTTTATTATTTAAATGCATGTGGAAGTTATATAGGTAATTTTTTTTCCATTCAAGGTGGAATTTCTGGAATTGAGATTATTGTTATTTTTTTGATGTTCTTCCAGATTTTTTTCTTTGTTCATGTGATACGCATAAGTACCTCTTACATTATTTTGACTAAAAATGTCCCAAAAATATGCAATTTAGATATCTTAAATATGACAAGCTATAAAATTGTTGAATAGAAAGCTTTATTGTAAATTATGCAGATTTGTATGATGATAATACGTTTTAATGTTTATGCTTTTTTTTTTCCCCCTTCCATTTACGTACTGAATATGAGCTTCTCATCACTCATACATATATTTAATTCTTTAAGAAATTACATAAGAATTGAAGCATACTTGAAGAACCTCATATAAATGTTTTCCTTGGAATCTTTCTCTTTGGATTCTGTTTTTAAAAAAACATGTTTCTTATTAAGTTTTTCATGGTTGAAGCATTTTTAGTAATGCTGAGTATAATGTTGTAAAGTGTATCATTGTATATTTGAGGTAGAGAGTCGGTAGTAGATTTAAGAACTGTTTATATAGAGAATTTAAATAGATTTTTTGTGTAATCCATAAAACTGCTCACATAATAAATTCATTAAATAATATTTTTGATTTTCTATAATCCTTTCTTTATTTCCAATTAGAAATATGATGGGAAAATTCTGTTTATATATATATATGCGTTAGAATTTATTACTACAATTCTTTGTACTGATGTTTTGAACTTATCTAAATGCCTTTTTCTTGGCAATCATACTAACTTTTTTCTAAATATTTGTGTAGAAATATTCTTTAATTTATTTCATATATTTAATTAATTGTCAAGTCCTTTATCTTCCTGCAAAATGCATAATGAATTTCAAATTTAAATTGGGGTGACACATTCAACATGCATCACATAAGCATGAATTGTCTCCATTATCCCTCTAGAAATAAACTTTTACTGATTTCTTATTTTCAATTCCTTTTCAAAAATTGTTATAACTATGGGAGGAAGATTTTTCTGATGTTAATTTCTGGTTAATTACTAAAATATTATTATCTTGCAACATAGGATGATGACAAAAAAGATGAAGGCACATCAAAAGATACAAAGGATAGTAGCACCAAGGAAACAGCAAAAGACTCGAAAGAAACACCAAAGGAAAAAGAAAAGAAGGAAGAAACAGATAAAGAAGGTGAAGAAAAGAAAGAAGAGAAAAAAGAGGCTGAGCCTAATTTTGAAATTTTGTCAAATCCTGCAAGAGTGATGAGGCAACAGGTAAAATTGAAAAAAAAAATAGATATGATCTTAACAGAAATCAAAATATTAAACAGTAGCATTTATAAGCATACCAGTAGATTTTTATATCAGTAATTATGCACCTATGTGAAGGGAGGTTAAAAGCTTAATGTATTGACATGTGAAAATTTTTTTTCATTGATTATTTTGTTAGTGAAATGAAATATAAGATTTTTTTAAAATATTGACAATGAAATATAATATTACAGAAAAATATAGTTAAACTGAAGAGTGGAAAAATTCTATCATTTTACTTACGATAGCAAGTAACAAAGCTTTTGGCTGTTTCCATCTTTGTAGAAAATCTTTGAATGTTTGTTAATAAAGTATAAAAGCCTTATCATTTCTTTAATATGTGGTATGTAAATTATGTTTTAGTATTAAAAAAAAAAGATATGTAATTAAGTTCCCTGTCTTCTGTATAAATTGAGCTGCTTGCATCAGGAAAAAAGTGGTGCATACAACTATAGTTTTCTGTGAATTGGCAGATTTTATAAGGCATGTCTTTAGAATCTCTTCAAATCAAGCAAGTTTAAATAATGCTCATCCATTTAGGCTTCTTGTATGCTTATGTTTATTTAATGTTCAATATTTTTATAGCTGTGCAATGAAAGAGAAATTTACATTATAACTATAATTTTTTTCATATTTATTTTTTCAGTTGAAAGTTCTTCAAATTCAAGATGGCTCTAGGTATACGCCTTTAAAAGAGGTAGGCTTGTTTTAAAATATTACTTTGTTCATTAACTGTCAGGCTGAACTTTTAGCTAGTTTTTACATGACCATTTTCCATTCTCTTCCTCACAGCTTGTATTATAGTAAAATATTTCAGTATGGAACTATTAAAGACTATCAGTATACATTAGTTACATTAAATATACTTATTGATTTGGCCCAAATATCTTCTTAATGCATATTTTATTTTCATTGTGCATATGATTGATTGTTTTATTAATACTTTTATGCCAGTTCCAAAGTGCGTGTAAAAATTATAGCAGTATAATTGAAGTACTGCTTGTTTTGTGCTTACTAAATCTGAAAAATCTCAATGTTTATTTTTACAAAAATAGTTTTATCTTATTTTAGACTATTAGATGCAACCAGATTTATATTGTGTTACTTATTCAAAACTATTTAAACTTCATAGGTAGTAATTGGTGGAATCATTATGATGAAGGATAATAAAAGTGATGATCCTGAAGAATTAGTTGAGCCTGTTGCTGGTAAGGAATATAAACTTTGATTTTAGTTTACAAAATAAATAAATTTTCCAAACACTTACTGTACTATTGTAACCAAATTGTCTTGTGTGTGTATGTGAATGCAATACAATAAGCAGGATTTTTAAAAAAATAAAGCTCTTTATTTTACAAATATTCCAATCAAAGAAACGTAGCACAAGTATTAACACAGCACTAGTAAAAATTCACAACAGAGACTACCAAAAAATCTTAACACGGCACTCAATGGTTTCTTGTTGGCTCACCAGCTTGCTTGCTGATCAAATTTCAACTGACTCTTCTTGGCTTGAGAGATTGCTTTTATACTTTTCAACAGGAAGTGACTTCATTACGTAGGAAGTGACGTAATCTCTAGAAAGTTCATGAAACCAGTAGAAATAAGTTGAAAGTTCGAGGTCCTTCTGAAAATTCCTTTTGTCGCCAAAATGGTCGCCAAGTTTAGCATCTCAGGGAAACGACTTCATAGCTTTGTAACACTATATAGAAGATGGGAAAGTAAATTGCGCAATACAGATATATAAAAGAAAAAATGTTCAGTACAAAAATAAGTACAGAGGAATTACATTTAAACAGTTAATTTAGGAATTCCAAATTGAACTCATTTTAATAATTTAGTTTTTTTTTTTTTAAAGCATGCTTCTTGAAGTTTTGTTCAAAAATACAAATATTGGTTGTTTTTTATATCAAAACAAAATAATTTATTAACCCTTCGAGGATGACTGTCTCTTGGGTGTGCCAGCTGCTCGTAGCATTGAGGGTGCGACCATTCTCAAAGGGTTAAATAATAATATATTCTACTTAATGTTTAACCAACATTAATTACACTCACAGTTAATGTTTTGTCTTGAATTAAATGTAACTTGAATTTTTATATTGTGCTGATTTATTTAATCATGTGTCAATTATCCTTTTTTAGCTGGTGGTCCCAAGGTTGAAGACGAAGATGAACCAGAGCCTCCAGAAGATTTTCAATATCTTGACGATTGATTTTGTTAGTTACATAGAGACTATTTATCATTTGGAATTAATACATTTTTAAAGAAATGCATTAAATTTATTCTTCATCACAGTGATAAGACATTTTTAAAATCTCCATTGTTGGAAGTTTCATAATGGTTTTTCAAAATGCTGTGTAACCAAAAAAGTGCTACATAACTATGAAATAAATTATCTGTTTTCTAACAAGTTAGTAAAATATTTTCATTGATCTAAATATAGTAACATCTAAATAAATCATTGTGGATTGGGATCCATTGATTGTAATGACTTGGGTGATAGATATAGATTTTATCGACATTTGATTTAAAATGTAATGAAAATCAATAGAGTTGATTCCTTTACATTGAATAAAATGGATGCACTATTTTTCAATATCTGAAGCCATGTCAAGTATTAACTGTCATATCAAATTATATATTAACCTACAATTGTCACGGAAGTCTGCAATAGTTTGTGTTTAGTTCCATATCTTTGGTTTCAACTAGTAACATGTTCTAAATTTAGTATAAAAGCTTAAATTATGTTTCTTTTTTAGATGCATTTAGTTAATTTAGGGTGACTCTTGATTATTTAATCTTTCACTCAGGGAGAAAGCTGAAGTCATAGGACTTCGATTTTGTTCAAAATTCCTTTCATAGAATGTTTCGCATTTGAAGGTACAATTGTTGACTTGCTGCTCTTGGAGAATCTGTTTAATTTTTCTTTAACCATCATGTCCCTTCTTTGTGGAAAATTTATCTTGGTTCAGTGAGCATCAGTTTTTGAAATTGGTGAATTAATAAGATTGAACTATACTTTTTTTGGAAAATTTTTAAAAAAAAGTTTTTTCTTGATTGAAAGAAATAGTTATTAAAAGAAAAGTTGAATATTTTGGCACCAAAGGAGCAAGAAGATTTAAAATTTATAATATTCGTAAAATGTTCTCCTTGCAACAGAACACAAAAAAGTAACCCATCTAAATTTCCTTCAAACAGCTTTACACCTGAATTTTTTTGGAAGTAGATGTGATCACATTTTTGAAACAATCATTGATATAATTGAAAAGTTTTATGCAGCTGAACAAAGGGTAGTACAGTATTTTTAATACAAAGTGGGAGTCTAGAGTTTTGTGTCTAGTGTTCTTTTACTTTGATTAATAACCTCTTTTTGAAATTTCACTAAAAGCTTTTTTCAGCATGATTAAAGAAAAGAAGATAGTTTATAGTATGCCAAGATCACTTGAGAAGAAAAAGGTGAATTCACAATGAAACAATATTCTAGAAAAGTGAAGGAGTTGATAAATATTCCATCACTGCATATGACTTTAATTACCATTTTAATCTAATTAAGTATTTTCAAACTGCACTATGAAGATTTAATAAATCGGCAATTTAAGACTTATTTTTGCACAAAATGCTTATATTAAATGTTAATATATAATGTAGAGTAAAATTCAACATTTAACAAAATGGGATTTTTGTTGCGTTTTTAAAAAATTAAGTGCAATTAATTTTTATTACAGAAACTTTTAAATATATAAGTAACAAATCCAATTCAGGGGGATTGAGATTCGAAATTTTTACTTTCTCAATCTAGAAATTCTGGATTTGTAAGAAGTACCCATAATCTTCCTCAAAATTTGTTTTAGACCGAAGATTCCAGATATTAATGATCCATGTAAGTTTTCTTTCATTATACGAGTGATATTACACCAGAGAAAATGTAAAGCTTCCTTGAAAATTGATAATTTAAATGTTGTGCAACTATAGAACATCGTTTGTTCTCATTAAATAAAAATATGTATGAAGTTTTTAAATCAAAGTTTTCTCTCAAAATCCTATCGAAAGGGATTTTATAAGTGGTAAATATCTTAAACAATTTATTGAATGACTGCACAACTTAACTAAACTACTTATATTTTACAAACCATTATCTTTCTACCAGCAGTTAATCTCCAACACTTCATAACACACCAGGGTTCGTATGCTCCTTGAAAACGATTTTCATTTTCAAGCAGTATGGAAACTCCTTGAATTTGGGTTTTACTCCTTATAAACTTCTTGATTTTCAATTTTTAACATTTCTTTTATTAAATGTGTGCTACGTTTGAACGATAGAAAGGATTCTAAATTGCCGCCATTTCAATTACCCATTATTTTGCTTTGCTCTTTCCACGATTTGATGACCATCTCCTAACAGTATCCAAAATTTAATAATTGGTTTTAAGTGCCAATCAGTAGTAACCAAAACAATAGAATGGTTCAAATTGAGAACGTCATTTCTCTTGGATTATTTCGAAAAATTAACTGTATTTCTTTAAGTTGTAACGTATGGTTTGTTGTAAAGGGCATATATCGTGATGGTGGAGTTGAAGGAAAATAGATACTATCAATCAATTTTAGCTAAATTAGTTTTAATAATCAAGAAATTTTGTTAATTTTATTTTCTTCATATACTATTTTATAAGCAATGAAAATCCCAAAAAACAGTTTCTGATATCTAAATCCATGTCTCTCTTTGCACCTCTGTATTTTAAATACTGGATCACATCACTGTGCACTACATACGGTGCACAGTGAGGCATGGAAATTATTTAAGAATTTAAATTCCAAAAAAAATTAATGAAAATAGTTTTTTTTTTTTTTTTTTTGAAAAAATGATAAATCATGATATGTAATGAACTATTTGGACTTTTGGGGTAGTTGTATAATTTTATAAAAAATGTGTGTCTAAGTGGCACCACTCTTTCATATAAATAGATTTAACATGGCATTCTTGGATAAATCATCTTAGTAAAAACTTATAAAACAATAATTATAACCACATTTATTTGAGTTATTAGCAATGTTTTAAATACTCTAATATAATTTTTGTGTACTTTAAAAATGGAACCCTTTTTCATGTGTAAATATTGACTCCTTGAAAATTTTGAACATACTCCTTGAAAACTCCTTAAATACTCCTTGATTTTTAATTTAAAAAATCAGTAAGAACCCTGCACGCATATTTCAGTTTCGTATCAAATGCTGGAAAGGTAAAGTGAGAAGCCATTGTTTGTATCAAAATGTGTAGCTCATTTTACTAAACCTGTGTGAACCTCCTTTGGCTTTACCGGAGTAATGTGCTTTTCTATGCATTTTTAGTTTTAACCCAGAAAGGGTTAAATATATCTCTATTAATAATAAAGGAGAATATATGCGCTATAGAGCTGACCCCTGGACCTAGAGCTACAAAATGTGGCACAAACATACTTAAAGAGGGTGGGAATGTGTACCTCGGAGCCCTTTTTTTTAAATTTTAATTCAAAATGAAGTGAAATGTTGGCATTCTTCCTTAACTTCCAAAAATATTGCAGCAAAAAAAATCGTTTTTATACCATCTGAAAGTGCAATAAATTATCTTAATAATGATATTAATGTAGTTGTTGTACAATTTTTTTCTCTAATAAATTTTAAAAATATTTTTTTGGCATAATTTTCAACAAAACTTTTCATTGTTGCAATGAAATTCTAACCGCTTCCATTTTTGAAAGCTAAGAAATCTACTTTTTTTTCATCAATTTTACTCTGAAATCTGTAAACAAAGTCTCAAGATAGTTAGTGTATTCGGAAATGTACGCTGAAAGATGTTTTAGTTCTTTTTATCAGGATATTTTAATCCAGTTAATATGCTGCTGAACGTAAAATGTGCCATGCCATTTTAATATTGAAATCAAATGTGTATTTTGCACTAGGAATAAGAAAGCAATGTTGGGAGTGAAAAGGTGCATTTAAATGTTACACGACACAAACAACTACTTGAATCCATTAAGGGCGTTCATGTAGACGATGAACAAAACAGGTGCAAGGTTACTAAAAGGAGCATGGGTTAAATGCCAAATGCAACTTAAAATGACCTTAAGGGAATCACGAATATCAAATTATACATAAGAGATTCAATTGAAATTGTATTCCCAACCAACAAGCTAGTCACTGAAGGTGGCTAGTTTATATGTATGAAAAAGATAAGCAATTCTATAAAATGATGAAGTGAAACATAAATCTGTTTTCAGTAATTAAGAAAAATTACTATTTGCTTTTACTAATTAAATTGTTTGAAAATATATGTTTACATGGTATGTGTGCTTATCTTATTTAGTTTCAGTAGCTTTCAAAATTTTTTTAATAAGATCACAGATGTAGGTGATGTAATTGCTTATTGTGCTACTGTAACAAAGGTTAATGTAACTTGCCAGTTAATATATTTGAAAGAAATAATACACTTTCAGTGATCAGCTCTGTGTCAACCATTTTATTACTCCTAAACGAACCTTTTATACTCTTTTATTGTCCCAAAATGAAGAAACAAACAGGGTTCCCTTGGATTGTAGAAAGTGCTTATTTTAACATGCCATTTCTAAAAGCCCTTGGAAGTGCTTATTTTTCATCAGTAGTCCTTAGAAAGTGCTTATTTTCCTTTTAAAGCTAAATTCTTTTTTCTACCAGTGAAATTTTTTGTCATTTTCCCGATCATCTGATTTTTTTTAGCACCAGATTGGCAATAAAACTACAAGGGTTCAGTATAAATAAATCACTAGAGGTAGAAAATTTAAGAGTAGGTTCTTATATTGCCCAGAGGCTCATTTTTGAGAATGCGAATCATTCTAATGATATTCACTCTACAAACGTTACAAAAAAGATGAAAAGGTTTGTCTCTTCTTCGAGGCAGAAATATATCCTTGATCTGGGAAGAACAATAAAAAATTGAGAACCAAAAAAATTCAGAAAACAGTAGGAAAAGAAAAGTAGACGAGCTTAACTATTTAAAATCTAAAAAAAAAGCTTTCTTTCAAGCTGATATCAGAAGAATGGAAAATTAAGCCATAGAACTGTATAATAAGGCAGAATCTTCCAAAAATATTTCCCTTTTTATAAAAGCAAATTGCACTGCGAAGAGATATTAAAGAAAAAACATCTGAAATTAAGGAATTAAACAGTCAGATTTTTGAAAAAGAAAATGAATCAACGGAAAAACAGAAATGACCCTTTCGGGATTTTAAAAATATTCTTCATTTATTTAATTTCTGAAAATTAAAGCATTTTCATGATTTAAGTTGATTTTGATATTTGTAAGGCCATTTTAATATATTTCATTTGTTACATTAGTTCAATCATTAACATTTTAATTGTACCCTCTACTTTTCTTTTGTATAATTTCCAGTTATTTTTAATAGGACCGAAAATACTCATTTGAAAATGTTAAGATGTTTTGTAAATATTGATACTGTCTTTCTTTTTTTTATGTGTGTGTGTTTCTGTGACTTTGTAATTTACAGTATTTTTAATTTTAAAACCTGCTTAAGCTCAAAACATTAAAAGCTGAAAAGAAAACCTTGGAGCATTTTAAATAGAAATGAGAATTCTTTATAATTTATTAGTTTAGAGTATGAACTTTTTGGGAAAAAAAAATTGTTAGAATGTAATAAGTCAAGATTTTTTACTATATATATGAGCAACTTTTTGAACTTTGAAGATAGTGATAGGTTTAATTTTTTTTCCCCTGCTGTGCCTAATTTATAGTTTGTTAATATGCATACATATCACTGACATGTATGCATATACATGCCCATATTTTAATGCTGACATTTTTAAAAATGGGACTGGGCTTATTTTGAAAAATTTTAATATAGCATTATTTTTTGCATAATTTAAAAAATAGACTTAAATATTGAATTGTTTGCATAGTATTGTTCTTATGAGTTTAACTAAACTGTAAAAGCATCTTACTTGGTGGAAAGTCATGTATTAAATTGTGAAATACAGCTTTTATTATATAAGTCCTTATAAAGTGCTTATTTTTAGTTTGAAAAGTAGAGTGGGAACCCTGAACAAAGAATTCTTACACAAAAAGAAATTCAATTAAACAAGTTATTCAGGAGGAATTGTATGAAATATTTAATGTTGGTGATTTTTTCAACTTTTTTGTACTTGCAAATACTGTAGAATCTGGTAAATGGTATAGTGAAAGTTTTTGCTACCATTTGCCATAGATTTTTCTATCCAAGAAGTAATTTCTTATTAAAAAAAATAGAATATTAGCTTCTTCAGTATATCCATTAACACACTGTATGTTGCCATATATGTATATGTGTGTATATTATAAACTAGCCGCCTTCGGCGATCAGCTTGTTCGCCGGGAATATAATTTCAAATGAATCTCTTATGCATAATTTTATATTTCTGGTTCTCTTAACAAAGTTATTTTTAACTTCAAATTGTGATAGACATTTAATCCGCGTTCTTTTTGTATCCGACTTTACTTTCTTATTCCTTGTAAACAAGACAGCTCTCTTAATCGTATTGCAAACTATATTACTGATGACCTGTAAAAAGTATTGATCTGCATTTTATGTCAACATTTTAGTCGGTCATTCTGTGTAATACATTTAGAAAGTAATTATATTTCGATAATTTTTCCTGCATTGCGCAAGAAGTGTACAAAAAAATTGGGGTGGAAATTAATCAATTGTAATGAATTTAAAATATCACCTTTATCTTTATCATTAAAAGGTTTTATACTTAATTCAGAAAATTGTTTCTGTTGCTCCAACCGTTATTTTCCTATCAATTGCAAGATGAGCTTTTTAAATTCTTTCCTTCTAACCGCAAATGACCAACAATGGCTGCCCTTTCATTGTTGATAAATGACCCCTGCGCTCTGAGGCAACCGAATTCACTCTCTAGCTGGGCTCAAGATCTGTTTAATCCCGCCCTACCTTTGGTCGAAAAGAGAAATGGTCTCCTTGATTGCTGTTAATGACAGTTTAAAACTTTGTAAAATTAAAAGTAATTATCGCACAGTACTCATTCTAATATCATTCGAAAGATAATTGTTTGCACTTTACAAGTCGTATAAAAATCATTTTCATGCGATATTTCTTTAGGATGTTATTCATGAAAATATCCCGAAAACGGTCAAAATGTGATTAATTTTTAAATAATTAAAATTTGAATTAAAAAAAATGGCTCCAAGGTGCACATTCCCACTCTCCAAAGTGTACCTGTACTAAATGTGGTAGCTCTAGGTTCAATGGTCTTTTCTGACAAACAGACAAGCATTCATCTTCATTATTAGTCGAGATTATGACTATTCATTTGGATACAAATGGGTCTAATGTGTTAAAAGTTTTGAATCTTGAAAGAAATAAGAGTAAAGAAACGATCTCATTATTTTTAAAAATTTTTCTGTTATACTCTTAACATGGAATTTAACCATTCATTTTCGTTCTTCTTTTGAAACATTAATTCTATTTCAAATATGGGAACTAATTCATTGACCTTCTACTGAAACAGTTTGCTATTAACGATAAATTTAGATATAATTTTTTATAAGTATTGTTTAGGCATTGCTAAACTATTTACAAATGATGAAAACAGTATGTTGCACTGTGAATTGTGGAGCTGTGCATGAGTTGGCAAATGAGTCTGTGTATCTTTCTCATCAAGTTTAAGTATAGGAGATGTGAAGAAAATTAGTATGCCATAGGGAATTTGTTTAGTGCTGAATGTGAATCAATATAATTTGACACCTTTCTTTATTTAAACCAGCAGAATGAAAAGGAAATCTGTTACTGCTGCTATCCTTGCAAATGAAACTAGTATTTTAAAAATGTTTTAGTATGTGGACGAACAGTTCATTACCTACTTTACTTTTCATTTTACATGCTTTCTGCTATTTTCATGTATACAGTCTTATTGGAGACTTGCTTTCAATATTTTTTACTTCAACTATTTATAAAGTTAGTTCCATTATAGCAAATTAAACCAGCGGGAGTAGCCTCCCTGAAACTTTCTCGCATACAACCAGTAATGTGGGGTGGGTAAACACCCAGTGGGTATAAATATTCTTGGGTATTTAGCCAAGGCCTGGTTATTTTGAAAAAAAAATTATGAATGGTGATTTACAATAATACATGAATTCCCCAAAACTTAATATTTGGCAAAAGAAAAAAAATTGCTTATGTCAAATTTTTACGCGCGCTGAGGTACCAAAACTTTATTTAACCTTTTTGAGTGCGAAATCTTATTACAGATATCACGCAAGATTTCACCATACCTTCCATCTGGAGAATGTCCGAACGAAGTTTCGATTCAGGAGTTGCCATAATTTCCGAAACGCGTGTACGATTTCCTTAGTAGACCGCCAAGGTCAAACGCCAACCATACTAACTTCAGTAAAATAAGCGAAACGCTCGCCAACGCACAGTCGTAATGTGCATTTTTAACTAAATATACAATTTGAACACCTGTTTTTTAACCGATTTGGATGAAAATTGGGCACAGATCTATAATTAATCTTAGCATCCGTGATATCAAGTTTTATTTTTCTAAGCCAAAGGGTTTGTGAGATACAAGTATGCGATTATACAGACCGACAGACAGTCAACCCTTTGACGGATTTTTCCCAAAATTTTATACGGGCCTACATTCATGACGATAAAACTGTGTACCAAATTTTATCCATCTAGCTATTCAAGTGTTTGAGTTATAATGTTCACAAGACCGCGGACAGACTGACAGACAGACTTCCCGTTGACGGATTTTGTCCAAAATTTGATAGAAACCTACAAATTATGTACAAAGATCACATTTGTTAAGAGCTGAATTTGAATCAATATAATTTGACACCTTTCTTTATTTAAACCAGCAGAATGGAAAGGGAATGCGATTATACAGACAAGTATGCGATTATACAGACCGACAGATAGTCAACCCTTTGACAGATTTGGCCCAAAATTTTATACAAACCTACATTCATGATGACAAAACTGTGTACCAAATTTCATTCATCTAGCTATTCAAGTTTTTGAGTTATAGTGTTCACCTGACCGCGGACAGATAGACAGACAGACTTCCCTTGGACGGATTTTGTCCAAAATTTGATAGAACCTACAAATTATGTACAAAGATCACATACCAAATTTCATCCCCGTAGCGCTAATAGATTGAGTTATCGTGTTCACAGACAGACAGACATTTCAAAATTGTGTTTTTCGGACTCGGGGAGGTCTAAAACGTGGAGATTCATCAAAATCTCGTGTTCGAATTTTTTGACGATTACAGTACTTTCTCTTTGTATACGAGAAAGTAAAAAACGAGGGAAGACCAAGTTCCCTTCGACTCTTGACTAGTGTTTCTCGTTCCACTAATACGTTATGTGCGGTCCATAGGTTGGGAACCGTTGGTCTAAAGCGTGGAGAATTATCACATGCTCAAGATAGAATTTTTTTATCATTATAAAACTTTCTCTATTCAGAAAAGTAAATAAAATAAGAATGCATGGTTATTGTACAATATAACTTGCCGGAAATATTTTGTAACAGTCTCGACATGGTAACATATGTAGGTAGTATATTAAATATCCTTTTTATGATTGAAAACAGTTGGCCAGTTCAGTGGCTAATCCGGGGGGGGCTATCGGGCTACAGCCCCCCCCCCCCCGTAGAGCTAAACTAAAATTATTTTATTTAAAATCACTACAACTGTTTGTTCTTAATTTTCGTTTGTAAAAAAATAATAAAATCGTGACAACATTGCTTTCTGGCTTGACAGGCTCAAAAATTTTCCTACTTTTCTAGTCATTCCACTTGTACTTGTAGCGTTGACGCGGTCGAAAACTTTTTTGTCTAGTTATTTAATTGTATTCTTTTATTAAATTATCGAAA
>BGPR01005474.1:77090-93265 GCA_013235015.1 Araneus ventricosus | reverse complement strand
TTTAAAATCATCACATTCAATCTTTTCCCTATTATAACAGATGTGTCAACACAAATGCTTACTGGATGCTACATCGAAATACCTGAATTGCACCGCGCCGTTTGCGCTTTATCCCAGTGATCTAAGGATATGTGAGGGTGGTAAGAACTTTAGAATCTATGAAAAACGGTTCAAAATAATTGAATACATGTGCAAAAAATTTTCATAAATTTCATTCAGTTTCATGAAAAATGTTGGCGTTCATTATTTTATTTGTTGTTACCACAGGCTTAAGTGATAAAAAATGAAATGCGATTCTGCCATTTGTCCATCCATATATTTAGCTAATTTTTATTTAAAAGATTCTCTTTGCCTTACTGAATAAATAAAAGCGCGTTTTAAAAAGGTTTTTTTTGTTTTCGATAGGTAACGCGCTGTTATAGCGGTCTAAGTGGTCGTAAATTTCTGGACATCTCCCATTTTAAAGACCCATTATCTGCGAAACTGTTAAAGCTAGAATAAAACTAAAATAACGTTTTTGTAGAGAATTTTACGCTTTTTAATTTGTTAAATTAATTATAATTCTAAACCTAAATAGTTTTCGAGATATTCAAGAAAAACTAAAAAAGGAAACCTGTAAACGCGCATCGAGCTTCTGCTGATGGATATCTCTCGCTGTAGCAAATTTAGAACGTCTTAATGGTACGCCACTTGTCTGAATAAAAGGCTTTCTTATTTGCTTTCTCATTTTCTCATTAATTAATTTTTTTATTAATTTTTGAAATGGGTCCAATAATTTATGACCACCAGTATTTATAGAATTTCAGTAAAAATAAACAAATATTATTAAACTGCTAACTGCTTGTCTTTTTTTTTGTAGAAGAAATCTTTCATGAAGAAACTTTAGAAGATTTTGGCGATTGCGCCGAAAATTGTAAAGATGATTGCGCGTATGTATCTTTTTCAGTTTTGTTCGGTAGCTTTTGAAAGTTCATGAATCATTATCGAAATCTTCCGAGTATCAATAACATCAAGAATAAAATTATTGCTATTCTACGTGCAGTTATTGTTTATATCTAGAGAAAGCGCCTGTAATTCATCTCTGTTAGCTATTCTAAGCTGTTTGCAGCAAAAATAAGGAATTATCGCCAATAAGTATTTACCCTTAACACACAGAAGTTGTTAACTTGTAATCTTTGTGTCTGGTGATATCCGAAATCGAAACAGAAAGAAAGATACTAAAGTTAAATTCAAGTTTTCTAAAATATAGAAAGGAACTGAATATTTTCGGATAAAGATTTTGTGAAAAGTGCTGGCATCGCATAAATGTTTGTCTTTTTGTTAATATGTAATATCACTTCATAATATATTGGCAATTAAAAGTTTTCCGATGTTGATAAACAGGATTAAAACAAATAATTCATTTTTGAAAATTTCTAATTGAAACTAAGACGGCAGATACAGGGTCTCCTCGACATACGACCGAATTCCGTTCCGACTGACAAGTTAGTAAGTTAACTTCCGTAGTTAAATTTCAAATTGTGGTAGACATTTCACCCGTATTCTTTTATTAGCCTTGTACCTGTTCTGCTCATTGGCTGCATGAACATCCCTAATGGAGTCCAGTAACTGTCTGTGTCATCTAACATCTAATTGCACGCTGTCGGCGCCAACTTTACTTTCTTATTCCTCACGCAAAATATGTATTTGATTTCAACGTTAAAATGACGCGGCACGTTTTGCGTCCACCAGCAGGTTAGTTGGATTGAAATATGCCGATAAAAAGAATTAAAACATAGCAACCGCAGTGGTGGATTTTGTCAAAGTGAGGTTACAGGCGCAAAATTGCTTTGAGGCCCCCAGCCCTACCCAATGTTGCAAATTCGCTGTCGCTAGGAGGCACGTCGAATAAGTTTTGAGGTCCCCTAGATTCCCGAGGCACGAGGCGAGCCCCTCTAACGCCTGTGCGAAAAATCGCCAATGAGCAACCGTAATCATTCAGATTACTGGATGTATTTCCCAATACTGTCTTAGAGGACTTTGTCTACAGATTTCACTGAAGAATTGATGAAATAAGAAAAGAAAGTAAAATCCATTAGGATATTCCCTTAGCTTTCCACAATGGAAGAGAAACGCGCAAATAAATATTTGTTTACACAATAACAACGGTTTTAATTTCATGGCAATAATGGGATTATTGTTGTAAATTATGCCTAAAAATATTTTTTAAAATTTATTAAAATTAGAGGGGAAAATGGTTTTCAGGTGGTGTAAAAATCATTTATGTGCTATTGTATTTTCGGAAGTTATCAAGGGAAAACGTCCTTATCTTAACCCTTAAAGGCCCAATGTTGCCTTTAAGCAACATACCCAATTTTGTCTTCTTAAATCTTGAGAATAAGACTGAAACTCTATTGCCTGTTGTTGTCTATATGGAAAATATCATTTGAAGACCAGACCCTCTTCAAGTTCCGTTAACATTTTGACGCTCACTGTGCAATCTGTGATGGACGACAAAAGCACTTTTTTGTTAATTAGTTGATTCTTGGGGAGTTCCATGAAGATTTCAAACTTACAGAATAAAATTATTATTTTTTCTAACAAATTTTTCTAAAAAATGGCGGACGTTTATAGCCGTCATTTATTTTTAATATCTTGATTTCGCTGACACACAAAAGACGGCTATAGACGTATTGGTAGTTGTGCAGACTAAAACAATAATTTTTTGGGAATAATTTAACAAAAAAGAAAAATATATCTTTAGAAACCAATATAACTTTATTTTTCACATTAATTCAGTTAATTTGAATTCTTTTAGATTTTTCTGAAATGCAATATAAAAAAAATTCGAGAATAAACACTTACATTAGCATAACAAAAATTTAGAAATACAAAATTCAATTTTGAGAAACATTTGTAAGGGAGCGTAAATGATAGATGATCTTAAAGATAAATATTTCATCATTCATTCTTGCCAGAACAATGACGACTTTCAAAGGAAATAGATTTAACAATGATGCACATTTTAATAATTTATTTATAATACTAAGAATATAGGACGCCAATAGCCGTCATCTGCATCTACAGTCCCAAACGTTGAACGTCTTCGTCTAAAGTCGCCATTTACGTTCAACGTGTTAAATGAGGCGATTCCTATTTATATAAAATTTCTTGTTACCTTTTATTTTTGTTCCATTACAACCATGATTATAGCATAATATTTAAAAACGTTTAAATAAAGTTCTTTGTTTCTATCATAGGATAAAAAATTTCAATGGATTTAAATTTTAAAAAAAAAAAAAAAAAAAAGCTGCTGCAACTATTTAAAAAAAACTGTAAATCTCCTTAACTTACAAACCTAATTAAACTGTGTGAATTTTAGTAATATGTATTATTATTATTTTCTTTTTTAGAAAAACCAAGTACTCCGTGAACGTCCAAGAGCGATATACCAGTGATTTTGTAAGTATTATTCAAGTCTGAAAAAACCCTAGGTAATTTTTTGAGAAAACGCATGACCCTCCCCCCTCCAAAAAAAAAAAAAAAAAAATACCCATCCTAATCGCAGTAAAAGAAAACTGCTCATTCTTCTGCGCATTCGACAATGCAAAAGAAAAAATTGTAGAGAAGTTTATATAAGTAAAATAAGTAATCTCCAGTCAAGAAGTTCAAGTAAGTTAGATAGTTCTTCTTGGTTTGAATAGATTTCCTGAGGAATAAAGTTGGCTGAGGGGTGCTGGGGTTATTCTGAGATAACTTGGGGTTCTTTCTTCTTATATTTAAGTTTTTCTTTTTGTGTGTGGTGTGTGAAAAGTGTAGCAAATGTTTTCCCTAGTTAATGTTGCTTTTGACTTTCGGAAAATTGGAGCAACCCCAGTATGATCGAGGCCGTGCGCAAAAAGTAAACAGTCTTTTGCGCATGGCCTCGGTGTGATGCATTGTGCATAGCCTATCCCGTTGTGTCTCCAAGCGCAACTTCGGGGAGTCGAAATGTCCCGTTTTCAGAAAGAGAACAATACACGGGAACAGTATTAAACCAGCGGGAGCGGTCTCCCAAAAACTTTCTTGTATCCGCCCTAACACAGGTGGGGAAAAAATACACCAATGGCCAGTAACGTGCGCCATTCCCTAACACAGATAGGGAAAACGCGCGAATTGGTCACGCCTTTTTTTTGCTTCGTAGAATAGTGAAGAAACCGAATTTGCAATTTGAACGCCTTTTTTTCAACCGATTGAAACGAAAATTGGGCAGGGATCTACAATTAATGTTAGCAGACCTCATTCGAATTTTTATTTATCTAAGTCATAGCGTTTAGGAGTTATCGTGTTCACAAGTATGCGATTATACAGATCGACAAACAGTCAACGAGTTGACGGATTTGGTCCAAAATTTGATACGACCTACATTCTTTATGATAAAATTGATCCAACAACTTTCTGATAAATAGCTAGATGGATAAAAAAAATTAAGTTTTTAAGTTATTGTGTTTACATGAACACGGACAGACCGACAGACTTACCGTGGACGGATTTTGTTCAAAATTTGATAGAAACCTACAAGTTATGTGGAAAGATCACATACCTAATCCCATCCCTCTAGCTCGTATAGTTTTCGAGTTATCGTGTTCACAGACAGACATAATTCCAAAATTTTATTTTTCGGATTCAGGGAGGTCTAAAACGTGGAGATTCGTCAAAATCTGAAGTTCGAACAATTAGATAATTACAATACTTTCTCTTTGTATACTTCGTATACGAGAAAGTAAAAAGGGGCGAAAAACCAAAAAATCTGACGGTGGTGTCTAGTAAATGCACCGATGACGAGGCATGCGCTATATGTCTCGTATATATGCTAGTCGGTCAGAAGCCTGGTAACTAGCACTTATTTCTAAATGCATTACTCCGCAAAAAGGGACAGAATGAAACACTTAGAATGTTTCAACCAAAAGTCGTTAGGTGTAATTGTTCAAATACTTTCGCACTAACAATTTGAATCATACGAACTTAAGTATAATTATTGAATGCAGTCTATGTCTCCCCGGCACTAATGCACTCGTAGATCTTGTATTACCGTTGGTTTTCAAAGAAACGCGATCAGTAATATATCTAATAAAACAGAGTAACCCAATTAGTTTACTTAATTTATATTTAGATGCATTCATGACAGTGTCAAGATAATTGACGACGACTAATAATAGTTAAAATAGACATCTTTATTCGATGATAAAAATATAAGCATATATAAATACAATCGATTTAATCTTAATCCTCGATTAAACGTACTTACGAAATAGAATTAGCCGGGGTCAGCAGAAGGGCGATGATAATATTAGTTCGTCATTTCTAACAATACTACTACACATTACTGTTACCAACGTTATCACAATTCTAACCGTATTTATATTGGCAAAAGATGTGACGTTTATAGAAGCTATTTAGCATAAACCCAAACTGGTTTGCTTTACTGATTGATTAATGTTAGATCTCGTCTAACAATAACCATGATTCGAAAAAAGGTTGCTCAAAAAGAACATTTTGGCAATCATATTTGTAGCAAAGCTAACAGTAGAAAGGGGCTTTTCTCTTACGAATAAATTGCAGAGGAGAGAAAAAATGCAGTTGTAATTCAAAATACTTAAAGCAATGTCGCAATTTTTAAGTAAATTTTAAGAAATCCTGCCAGGAATTTCATTCTTATTGGAAGTCAATACAAAATATGTTGAAGTAAAAAATTGCGCTTCAGAAAAATACAAGATCACATAAATTATTTACTTCAAGGTGTTCGTTCCTGTTTCTTCTATTAATAAGTAAAAACTGAAGAAATATGAAGAAGACACATGCTATTACCTGAAATTAGTAGGTGTCCAGTGAAATAGTTGTGAATATGATCTCGGTATTAAAGAAAGTGACATGTTTTAATAGAATTTAGTTTTAAATACTAATTGTCGATATTAGAAAACTATTTATCAAATGAAATCCAATTACTCTTCATCAACGAATTCCGAGACTACCACTTTTCGACGATTTTACACCGGAAAGGGGTGTCAGGCAATGACTCAGATGGGCGTCTTTCCGGAGTTCTCCGTTAGATCACGCTCAGTAAAATGTAAACCTCACCCTTCCATTCTTCACTTTCCCCCTATTTTGATGAAAATAACTCCGTCCGGCGCATGCGCAAAAGTGCGGAGGGTTTCTCAATCCGTTGCTGAACAATAGAAATATATATCAACGAATAGGTCTTTCTTCGTAAACATTGTTGACTTGTGATGAACTGTTGAACATGTTTTTTAAATGTCCACGATTTGATATTTAATATTTTCAACAATTTAACCAAAAAAAGTAAATTTTATTAAACTACTAGACAAGAGCTACATGCTAATTTTTGAAAGTTATGAAGATAAAAGGGATTTCATTCGTATCATAAGCGCGGAGGGTTTCCGAATCCGTTCCTATACAATAATTTCATGAAGCTATGACCTTGAGGCTGGTAAAAAGATGTATAACGTCATATGATTCTGTCGCTCGTAGATTTCTACGTACTGTCAACATATTTATTGATTTAATTGCAACCCTTTGCTTACATATAATGCATTGATTAATTTTGCACAAGTGCAACAATAGAGTTTTTTCAGTAATGTTTTGCAAAAACAGCTATATCTCAAATTGAATATTTTGGAGTGTGTTCCCTAGTGCATAACTATTTCCATTTAATCACATTATCAACTTATATCTCTCGCTGAATGTGATAAAACTGGTCACATCAAACATTACCACTTTAATATTTTCAATATTTACCTTTATAACAATTATCAGTTTAAAATTTTCTTATTTTTTTAATTTTGAGGTTTAGTAATAATAAATTATTTTTTATTTCAGTTTTGGAATACATCACCAGATGAAGATGAGTAAGTATAACGTTAATGGCCACAACATATGTGTATAAATCGTCTGCCATATCATGTCTATATTACCGAACTTTTACCTAATTAAAAAAAGCTGCGTTATGAATGTTGAACATTACACATCATGTATAATAAAAATAAGTATATACAGTAGGGTGGGCCTTCTTCATGTCGCTATGTTGCCGAAAAGTTACAAATGGGTGAGAAATTAAACGAGGAAAAAGTAAGGAAATTGATTGATAATCCCTAATCGGCCTTGAAAATTGTAAAA
Source organism: Araneus ventricosus (assembly GCA_013235015.1). Lineage (NCBI taxonomy): Eukaryota > Metazoa > Arthropoda > Arachnida > Araneae > Araneidae > Araneus > Araneus ventricosus. The sequence continues at coordinate 86,113 of BGPR01005474.1, read as the reverse complement.
ATTGATAGAAATCGACTGTTTTTGAAAATTCTTTAAAATTTTTAAATTTCTCTTTGTCTGTTTATTTTAGCATTAGCTGCTAAGTACTGATATTCTTAAGAATAATAAAGTTTATTTTATCAAAATCGGTCCATAATTTCCAGTGGCCCGTTCCCACCAAGATTGACAATAATTTTTGAAATTACTTCAATATGTAATTGTTAGTTACTAACCCTCAACATAATCCTCATACATCTTTTTGTCGATGAGTTGCAACATATCGATGTATGTGCATGGAAAAAAGTTATTTAGATCTAAAAATATATCACCTTCATTTATTTTCTTTGTTTATTGTAACACAATGCAAAACTAAGCTCCAAAATTACAATATTATTTGTTACTTAAGAACGAATGGCAAGAATGCAGAAAATAACAAATAAATTAACAGACCAAACACTTTAACTATTAAGACATCGTTATGTATCTTAAATTTCTTGCATGGAATTACTCCTTCGCAGTGAAGTAGTCTCCAAAATAACCAGTGCTGGGACACTATAAAAGCAGTGTCGGAACGCTCTAACTTGGGTGACAAAAATCGGGCTGTTTTAAGGACATTTCCACATTTTTTTCATATTTATATCACGTAAAAAAAAGCAGTGCCGGAACGGCGTTCCGGCCCCACTACACCCCTGCTCCTTCTTCTCACCAAATGATACTTGGAAGTCTGATTTATAGGAAATTTCGGACATTGCGGGTAATAGCGTCACTTCTAGACTTCCACAAACTTTTCGTGATGCTTCTGATCAGCGCTGACCTTTAGATTTTGTAGGCCTGGACACAAATATGGAGTTAAGCTCTCGTAAATAAAGTTTTTTTTATGGTCTGAAGAATGTGATTTCTCAAAGAAAAATTAGGATATCAATACATGAGTCCACCTTCTAGTTAAAAAAATTATTAAAATTACTCTAAGCAATCATAAATTCTTATTATAAGATAAAAATGAATGGGTTCAATTTTATTCACCGTGGGAAATATTTCAAATGATTAAATATTCTATACGTAATTTTCCATGTTGCTATCTGCTGATAATTAATTTTACTATAGGCAACTAGCATTTATTATTATTTCTTTTATGTCAAATGTTTGGAAAGGTGCAGAAAATAAATTTGGCTATATATTGTAATTTACTAACGATTTCTGATCTATACATAAAGTAGTTTTGTGCGGTGCACAATAGCCCCCGTGCATATGCCCGGTTGATGGACTTTAGGAACACTCTGCTTCTGATACGAGTTTGATATATCGCTCAACTGTATGTATGTAACATGGAAACGTTCCACTCAGATATTTCACCAGACCGAATAAGGGGAAGTGATTTCATCATCACTAATATCTTTCAACAGAGGGGAAGGAGTTAAACTGCAAGTATTCATTTCAATAATTTCCGTATACTTCTTAGACTGAAAATTGAGTTTTGGCTTCCTGAAATTTCTGATCGTTTATCTCTTTTTTTGACTGTCTGCCTCGTCTTTCAAATTTGTCTAATGCCCAGTTCTCTTATGTATTTTCTTTCATTCAGTGTCATGACGTAATTATATTTTCAATACGGATAAAAAAAAGCATTACATTCTTTAACACTGTCAATGTATTTTAGAAAGATTTCAGAAAGGTAACGGATTGTGTTGATTCCTTTAACACGTATTTTGGGCTCTGTGAACTATTTCCTCTGCCATAGACGATTTCAAAGAAACCATCTTTTCACTTAATTAAACAACCAATTACTTTGCATGCTATTGTTAACCACCTGGGATGTGATAACTGGGTATGATCGCGAATAACCAAAATTTCAATAAATTTTGCCGCTTTTATGGCAGCTACAATATTTGGAAAATATCATTGACCTTACTGAGCGCTTTTTCATCAACATCGGGGTTAGTTTCGTTGTTTTCGAGTTTTTCCAAAAATCAGACTTCGAACTATCATTTGGTGAGAAGAAGGAGTATAATTCCATGCAAGAAATTTAAGAGACATAACGAATATCTTAATAGATTAAGTGTTTCCTTAAAGGTCTGTTAATTTATTTGTTATTTCCTGCATTCTTGTCATTCGGTTTTAACAAATAATATATTGTAATTTTGGAGCTTAGTTTTGCATTGTGTTACAATAAACAAAGAAAATAAATGAAGTTGATATATTTTTAGACCTAAATAACTTTTTTCCATGCATATGCATCGATTTGTTGCAATTCATCGACAAAAAGATGTATGAAGATTATGTTGAAGGTTAGTAACTAACAATTGCATATTGAAGTAATTTCAAAAATTATTGTCAATCTTGGTGGGAACGGGCCACTGGAAATTATGGACCGATTTTGATAAAATAAATTTTGTTACTCTTACGAAGATCAGTACTGCTAAAATAAACAGATAAAATAAAAAAAATTCAAAAACAATCGATTTTTGACAATTTTTACGATTTTCAAGGCCGATGTGCAAGCAGACGATATCAAATCAATCAATTTCCTTACTTTTTTTTCTCGTTTAATTTCTCACCCATTCGCAACTTTAACGCGGTATAGCGACATGAAAAAAATGGGTTTTTTTTTCGGTCCACCATAATATGCAGTCTCAAAATATTTAACAGGATGCATTATTCCATCCTGTAATTATGAACGTTATAATCTCCTTTTTGCTACTTTGTTACTGATAACTCAATTTGAGAGACTAATTGCTACATTCTATAGTGAATTCAAAAATATAAACAGTTTTTCTAATATTTCTTGCAGTTACATTCTCGCCTTCGTACGCAATATGACCTGTTTTGTGTCAAACTTTATAACACTTGAAAAATAATGAAATGTGTACACAGATATGCATACTTGCAGAAAGTGTGATTTTTCTTGATGTTAGATTGTCATGACAAATTTGACGCCACAACTTTGCAACGAACTTCCTGCAAAGTAACAAAGCATAATCGATAATCCTCCTTGCAATGCAAATTTGCTGTAAAGTTGACACGACACACTTACACATCACGACCTGGATACATTTGTATATATCTGGTTTTGATCTTTGTCCCTGTTTTAAAAAACATACGATTTTTAATAGCATCTCCTAGGCCGTTCTTCTTTTTATTAATTCAATAAATCAATGATAATTTGAAAAAACTAACTAGGTCTTTTCATAAAAAAAATTACGTTTGAAAAATTCTCCATCTTTTTACCGAATATAGAACTCGCAGTTTAAAGAAAACTATATATCGCCTTTTTCTTAATGTTGAAATTTTAACGCTCATAAAAAAAAATTAAACATAAAAAACAGTCAATGTTTGTTGAAAAATAATAACTTACTTTGTGTCCCATATTTTTAAAAGTAATTACTTTTGAACCCTAATTTCATAATTTATTCCACTAACAGAACGTAATTATTGGCGAAAATTGCTCTCTCTATGACTTCAAATCATATTATAATCCATCAATATACAGGGTTCCCACTTCCCAGATAGCACGTAAGTTTGCAGCAAGTTTGATTTTGACTTGATATTGCCTTGTCATTGCAAATTTGACTCTTCAAATTTGAAGCGAACTTGTGGCAAGTTCACCGTGACAACTAGCGCCACCCTCTCTTGCAAAACCCATTTGCTACAATTTCGCCGTCACAAATAGCGCCAGCAAATTTGCAAAACAAGCTTGATGCAAAGATAGCACAAAGAGATAATTATCTTTGTCTCTGTTTTAAAAAAACATCCGATTTTTAATAGCATCTCCTAGACCGTCCTTCTTTTTATTAATTCAATAAATCAATGATAATTTGTAAAAAAACTAACTTTTTTATAAAAAAAAAATTTTGAAACATTTTCCATCTTTTTACTAAATATAGCATTCGCACTTTAAAAAAAACTATATCGCCTTTTTTTTAATGTTGAAATTTTAGCGTTTATAAACAAAATTGAACCGAAAAAACAGTCAATGTTTGTTGAAAAATAAACTTATACATTTTGTCTCATTTTAAAGTAATTACTTTTGAACTCTAATTTCATAATTTATTCTACTAACAAAACGTAGTTATTAGCGAAAATCGCTTTCTCTTTGACTTCAAATCATATTAGCAACTCAAAAAATTAATGAAATCAAGAAAATAGTTTAAAATAAATCGCATGCGAATCGAATCGAACTATGTATTAGCGACATCTATCTTCTCCTCTCAGAGTTTAACTGGCCGAATGGTTAAAGCGTCCGCTTACCGAGCGCTAGGTCGCGAGTTCTGTCCTGGGTCGTGTTCGTGCTCTGTTTTTGCTATAATTTGCAATGAGTTTGCAATGCAAGCTTGCTGCAAGTTCGTCCTATGGTGACTTCGAGGCTTGCGTTAACTTGCTGCAAGCTTGTTTCACACTTGCACACTTGTCGTGACAAATTTGCAGAAAGCTTGCAGATTTGCAGTGCAAGTCTGCTGCAAATTTGCTGCAAACTAAAATTGCTATCTGTGCTACATCCCCTTAACTTCTAAACGGTGACAGCTAAGGTCATAAAGTTGGTGTCTAGGTATAGTAAAAAGGCCATGCGCTACTCGATGAGATAACTTACAACGCCATCTATAGGCAAATTTTGGAATTAGCGGTTCTATCTCTTAAACGGTGAAAGATACGAGAAAAAAAGTCAATTAGAAAGTTGCAGAGCACTCTCGAGTTAGTACGAAAAAGATACCTTGTGCACATTAATACTCAAAACAGAATGTAAAAAATGAACATTTGTTTGATTGTGATTTTCAACACTATGGCGTCGTGAAACGCGGGCGAAGCGAGAAATCCAGTCCAGAGTGCAAATGTGTATAGTGGCTAATGGAGAGTATTTTGAGCAATATAAATAAGTGATCTAGAAGATAGGGACGTGTCTCAGTTCCTTTCTTTCACTCTTTATGACATGACAATTTTCGAAATCGTGACCAAACAAATGTTCATTTTTTGCATTCTGTTTTGAAAAATGTGCGCGAGCTATCTTTTCGTACTAAATCGAGAGTGTTCTACAACTTTCTAATTGACTTTTTACTCGTATCTCACCGTTTTCGAGTTAAGACTGCTAATTCCAAAATTTGCCGATAGATGGTGTTATAAGTTGTCACATTGAGTAGTGCATAGTCTTTTTACTATACCTAGACACCTACTTTATGGCCTAAGCTGTCACCGTTTAGAAGTTAAGGGGGGTGTAACGGATATAAGTGGGGACCCTGTGTAAAAAATTAATGAAATCAAGAAGACAGTTTAAAATAAAACGCGTAGATGCACGATATATTAGCGCAATCTCTCTTCAGTTATCGCGGTCCCTCTGAGTAGCGAATTGTCGGGGGCTCGAATCCAAGGTTCGTCTGCGTATTCTGTTTTTACTATAGTTTGCAAGAGTTTGACGCAGCAAGCTTGCTGCAAGTTCGACGCGTGGTGACTTCGTCGTTTTCAAAAACTTGTTTCAAACTTGCACTCTTGCCGTGTCAAACTTGCTGCGAGCTTGCAGAGCAAGACTGCTGCAAACTAAAATTGCTATCTGGTGTTTGGATATCTCTCCTGATTGGGTCCAAAATTTGTTACAGATCTATAATTTTCACTTCAAGACCACATACTAAATTTCATATTTCTAGTTTGTTGTGGTTTTTGAATTATCGCATTCACCTACTAACGAATAGGCAGAAAGTCAACTTTTTGACGAATTAGGCCAACAGTTGACATGCATTTACAGTTCCGATGATAAAACCGTGCGCAAAATTTCATCCTTCTGCCTCGCTGCCTTTTCGAGTTACAGTATGAGCTTGAGCATGGATGGACATACTTCTCTTTGATGGATTTAGTCAAAAATTTAATAGAAATAAATAATTTTGGTGCAAACACCAAATTTCAGCCTTCTATCTTGTTTCGCTTTTGAGTTTCGTGTTCATTGACAGACAAACAGATATAATTCGAAAAATGGTACTTTCGGACTCAGGAGATCTAAAACGCTGAGATCCATTACATATTGGCGTAAATGAAGGAATGACATTTGGAACTCATATATAATTTTAATATTTCACGATCAAGTGTTCAAATTCATCAATTATTAAATGCGCACGAAAACACTTCTATTTGAAGATGTTACAAAACTTGCAAATATCCATTCGTAACATTCATCTACTATATAAAGGGATATTTTTAAGAAAAATTTCGAAAATTTGAAGTTTCTTTGGATTAATTGAAAATAATATTCTGAATTCATTGTCTTTGAAATTAGTAACTGAGAAATATGTCTGAAGATAAATATGGATCATATTACGCGACTCTACAAACAATAGTTAAAAAGTAAATTCAATAAACTGCTATTGAACATAATGTAAAAAAGACACCGGCTTTCGATTTAACCTTGGGTGTTTCCTCCGAATGCAAAGATTATTGAATATTTAAGTCTCATACCAGCGAATTCGATAACCTTAATGATTCTAATTTCTAAATAACACTTTAATAATAATAAGGCATTTTTCTCCGGCTGAATTATTCCACAGCCATATCAGTTATACTACTCATTAACAAATTGATAATTTGACTAACATAATCACAATTTATCTTAAATTTGCGATACCTCGACTGTTCAACAAGCTTTATAGAAAACAAAAATAGCACCTCATATGTATGTGAAAAGATTCAACAATTTTATTTGGTTAATTTTGTACTTTTATTGCCTTTTCAGAAGTAAACTGATAATTGTAGAAATCATCATTGATCATTCGGAAGTCATCACATTTCGTCATCGGCCTCAATATCTGGTAAATATTTCCTGCACAGACAAGTTGATGCATTTGTAGAAAAAAATATTTATTTTCCATTAATCAGTTGCAGTTTTCCTCAATTTTGCCTTTATTTCGTTTCAGAGCATTGAAACCTTCAGCTACATCGGCGGTTTCATCGGTGTGTGGTTGGGCATATCTCTCATAGAGGTGACCGATTTCGTGGAATCTATCTTCCGCATCTTACGGTATGCCATTAAAAAGAGAAACATCGGGTAGATTTACAAGAGGCAGAAGATAACACAAGCTATTTCCAAGTGTTTCTGCAGTTCCCAATGTTCAAATGCATTAAAATATTATCGCGTTTCAAAGCTGTTTTCAATTCGACTAAATGTACAAAAGTAAATTTTGATTAGTCTGTATGTTGAATTTATTTTGCTTCAAAGAGTAATTTGTTTTTATGAGAAATCTTTCACCAGATTCAAACTTCTGATCGTTATTGTCTACTAGCCGTCTTCGGCAACCCGCTTGTTCGCTGAGAATGTAATTTCAATTGATTCTCTTATGAATAATTTGATATTCTCGTTCCCTTAACAAAGTAATTACTGGATATATGTCCTAATGTACTTACTAGCTTAGAGGACTTTGTCAATAAAAATTTCAAAGAATAAAAGGGAAGAAAATCCTTCAGAATATTACGTTTGCTTTAAACAATGGAAGAGAAACACGCAAGTAAGTACCTGTTTTAACAATGAAATCAGTTTTGAATTTCATTGCAACAATGAAAAGTATTGTTGTAGATTATGCTTAAAAATCTATTAAAATTTGAAAAAAAATATTACGGCAACTTTATTGATATCTTTGGAAAGATATATATATATATATATATATTAAATTTTCAGATGTTGTGAAAATCGTTTTTGTGATGTAAATATTTTCGAAGTTATCAAGGAAAAACGCAAAAATTTTCTTAATTTTTAATTAAAAAATGGCTCCGAGGTGCACATTCCCACCCTCCAAAGTATGTTTCTACTAAATTTCGTAACTCTGGGTCCTGCGGCCCTGTAGAACGGCAACACACACACATTATCTTTTATTATTATTAAGCTGGGTATTCATGAGAAGGCTAGGCTATGCCATTTGTCCTAAGAACTGATTTGTATTCCACTCAACAATTTTAGGCAAGTCATTCACGGATGTTGCAAAGTTTGTTTTGAGACAACTTGTTTGAGAAGGTTCAAAGTCGCGGACTTACACCCACACGGCGGATTTCCCATTTTACTTTAAACATGACTAGGTCCCAAACTAGGCAGCAGCTTTGTTTTCCTGTTACTCTCGCAGCTAGGTGTCAAAAGGCCATTCTAATTTGATTTCAAACTATTCGGAATTCCATCAGTGCAATCCATTTGCACCAATTTTCATGAGTTTCTCACATTGACGAAAGGTTTTCCCTTCCCTTGTTCCAAAAATCGTGGAATTGAACAGCAGTTAATGTCCCGCTTTAGAGACAGTTGAGTGTTCTATGCACATAATTGAGAGTTGGTGAAAGGACGGAGCAACTTCGTTATCTATTTGAACAGAAGGGTCGTTTCACCATTTTCTTGACTTTAAACTCTGTCTTGGATTTAAAATTGTGTACGAAGAAGATTTCTTAAATACTTTAATTTTTTCGAGGGGAACAAATGTGAAGAAGTTTTTAGACCAAGATTCTTCTTTGAGCTTTCGGAGATCAAAGAGAAGTGCTATTTGGTTAAGCCAGTAGTGAAGAGATAGTCCTATGAAGTGTTCAAATGCTTCATTGGATTTCTTTAAATACAATTAAATTTACTGTATGCCCATTTAACAATTTACATATAATGCTTTGTGAATTTTTTTTTCTACGTAGAAACATCACAAGCTCATCAAAACTTTCAAATTCACAAAGTATTATATGTAAATTGAAATGGGCATACAGTAAATTTAATTGTATTTAAAGAACTAAATGAAGCATTTGAAGACTTCATAGGACTATCTCTTCACTACTTAACTAAATATGCCTCTCTTTGATCTCCGAAAGCTCAAAGAAGAATCTTGGTCTAAAACTTCTTCATTTGTTCCCTCGAAAAAATTAAAGTATTTAAGAAATCTTCTTCTGTACACAATTTTAAATCCAAGACAGAGTTTAAGTCAAGAAAAATGGTGAAACGACCCTTCTGTTCAAATAGATAAACAGTTGTTCGTCCTTTCAATTAACTCAATTATGTGTGAGAAAATTCAACTGTCTCTAAAGGGACATTAACAGTACGTAACTGAACGAAGCATCGA
>BGPR01005474.1:48864-72479 GCA_013235015.1 Araneus ventricosus | reverse complement strand
TTTTTTTTTCTACGTAGAAACATCACAAGCTCATCAAAACTTTCAAAAATGTCTTTGTATTTCCAGGATTGATCCTACATATTATATGCAAACTTTGTACTTTCTATTTTGTTCCTTCAATACTAAGAAATCACTTTATTCCAATTTTATATTTTTCTTGTGAAAATTCTTTTATTTACATTAGTAGCATTCATATTCTATTTCAAGACAGAATCAAACATTCATTTCTATAATTTAATACTATCTTATACATAGTTAAATAAAATTTTCAAAATTTTATTTTTATTCGATAAATCAAAGTTTTTCTGGAAAACAATTATTCTTTGCAAATAAAGAAACTTTTGAAAGTGTTTTTAACAGCAGAAGTGTGCTGCACTGTGCAAATCTAAATGTACAAACACAATAAACATGGAGTAAATGTTAAGTAAGAAACTATATAAAAAAAATTGGTTAATTACAAAAATTCAACCTGGAATCTAAAAACATAGAATTTATTTATATTGTGATGAGTTTTTAAAAAAAATCACTCCGATTGCATAAAAATATATGCATTGTTTTTTATATTTTCGACAAGCATTGAAATTAGTTTCTAGAGTAATCCCATAAACTCTAAATAGGTATTCAAGTTGCTGCTTTCTCAGGCTACCCCTTTAAAAGTAAATTAATCTCAATCTAACAATATCCAAACAATGCTTACTATCACTTCCAATCAAAATCTATTATCAAAATAAAAGTATTCTCAGCATTCATGTAGAATATTAAGAGTATCATCATATAAGACTGCAAACCCCTCTGATGATATATTGAAATCATTTTTAAGTCAAACAGATATTCATATCACTCTACAATTAAAACAAAAAAGTATTTTATTTTTTATGAGGTACAAAGAACATTCTAACAATAAAAAACAAGCTTTTTATTTACCCACCTAGAGTAGAAAAAAAAAAGTTACCACACTTCTGCATTGAACCACATTGGAAACTGCATGAAGACATGCAGTCATTCTTAAATATACAAACTAGGATAAAGATTGCACCTGGCATACCACTCAGCATTAAAAAAAAAAAAAAAGCTAACACAGACATTTTCTTTAAAGTTTCTGTTCATACAATATCCATAAACAGGTATACAATGATTTAAACATAAATTTTAACATTGTTAAATAATAAAACTATTTAACCAAATGCAATATGATAAAAATACACTTCAACTTTCCAAATAATAAGACAGTTTTTCAAAATTCTTGTTCATACAATATCTATAATAAGTATACAATATTTAATCAACTTTTAACACCGTTCAACAAATTCACTGTTGATTAATTGCAATAAGATAATAAAACAGTTCAACAATGCAAATAAGCAGCTTTTTAAAAGATAGTATTGAAATGTAGTTTTGAGCTTTGAACAATACAGAAGAGTTATCACATTTCTTTAGTTAGAATATGGCATTCAAAGTGATTCTTAAAAAAACATATTATATACGTGAAATATACAGATTAAGATAAATCACTGCAGCCTGATCTTTGGTTTTATATTTTATTCAGCATAAATATATATTTGGCATTTTCCTCAGTTCATACAACATTCATAATTATTTGAGCACAAATTTTAACCAAGTGAAATGAACCGACTGTTAGCTAAATACAATATGATAAAAGTACACTTCAACCTTCCAAACACTAAGACATACCTTTAAAATTTCTGTTCATAGAATATCCATAAAAGGTATACAATATTTAATCAACTTTTAACATTGTTAAACAAATTGACTGTTGAATAAATATATAATACAATCTTGACTTTAACAATAAATTGACTAGTCATAATACAATCTAATCTTCCAAATAATAAGTAGCTTTTCAAAAGACAGTATTGATATTTGAGAAATATAGAAAAATAAACATAGTATATTATTCTCCTTATACTACTGTGCAGAAACTGCATTTTTTGCATCTTTTATAAATTAAAAACAGACATTTCAAATTCTAATAGTTTCCTCTAAATATATTTGCCAAATTTATTAAGAGAATCATCATTACTCATATCCATGTTCTATTTAGAATTAAAACAAAAATATATTCCTTTTATAAAGATATTATTATTTACAATAAGAAACAAGCTCCTTATTCTCCAATTTAGTAGTTTTATCACAGTTGTAATTATAACATCTTTTTATTATATTCTATATGAAAGACTTTTCAAGTAGTTTTTTGACCCAATAATACTCAAATATGTAATTGAAAACACATAGAGACAAAGACAAATAACTGCATATACATGGTTTTAGATATCACCCAACATAACAAAAAGAGAAATGTCCTTCAACATCTGTTTTTACAATGTCTATAACAGGCACACAATATTTAACCACAACTTCTAAATTGCTTAACAAACTGACTGCCAATTAAATGAAATAAAAAAAAAACAATAAAATACTTCAACATTCTAAATAATAATTTTTTGAAGATAGTTTTGTTTCTTAATCTGTATATTGAAAAGAAAAGTAGAATGTTTTCTATTACTATATCTAATTTTCTTGAATAACTGTATTAAGAAGAAAAATTTGACATTTATATCAGACAGTTTTAAGTACATATATACTGTTTTTAAAAATTGACAACCATGACTAAAATATATTCCTTTATCAGACTCAAAGAATTTTAAATAAGAATTCATTTATGCCCTGGTATATTTTAAGCTATTTGTAAGAACTAAATAGTTATCATAAAAATTTGGAGTTAATTGAACTAAAAGATAGGAGATTAAAATAAAGAGAATAAAGGAAGAATGTCTTCAGTATATATAGTCTGTAGATGCGTATACTATATTGAAGAAAAATAATTACTCATTTAAAGCACGAAGCTTTTGTTGGTATAATTTTAACTCGTTAAATTCGTTTGAAGCATCTTTGTGCAATGCCTCGGTCTTAACCAAAACCAATTTATATGGAGATCCAGTTGTTTCAACAGTAAGTTTAACAGGCAAGTCAGAACTATGAAAGCTACCATATACAAGATGCTTCCGAAGTTTTTCTCGCAATGGCCACACCTTTGTTTTCTCCGTTTTTGAAAGCAAAAAAGAGGTTGCTATTGCACAGATTTCACAGTTGCAAGGTAACCGAACATTTATAGACCAATCATCTTCACTTCGCACTCCTGATATAATCTTATTATCAATAGTTTTAGTCAAATAACTTTTCAGTTCTTTAAAATGAACAATTTCTTCTGGTTGAGTATTTCCATGAAGTTCAACATATAATTTTGCCAAGCTAGTCAAAGGATATTGTTGAGTATTAGACACTACATTCAGAATCATTTTTGAGAGACCAGTAAAGTCTTTACAAATTAAACAAGCCTTAAGAAATTCATGAAGCTTCTTCATTCTCTTAGGTAAAGTATTTTTTAAATCCAGTAATGAAATTTGTCTGTTAACAGCAATTTCTTTTGTAATCACCTCATACTGAACATTTAACAACAATTTTACAATTGAAGTATCAACTTTGTGTTCCAAAAATGATGCAATTAAGAGATCAGTATTATCTAAACTTAAATTTGAAGAATTTGTTTTCATTTTATTTAACAGATTGATGCACCACTCTACACCATACTTAAACTGCAGATTAGCAAGCTGTTCTGCAAAATCACAACTCAGAATTCTCCACCTTGAATTTGATAATAAAGAAAATGCAGTGTCAGAACTCTCAATACATAATGCTATGCTAGCTAACTTCAAAATATTGTTCTTTTCTTCATTTCCAGTAGATTCAGAATGATAAAAGAATGATCTTGCCTCAGGATAAGATTTACATAAATACTTTCCAGCTTGTGCAATAACTTCCTTCACTTTCTTTTGATTTTCAGGTGTTTTACATAATTCACACAGTTCTTGAAGAGAGTTGTCATAGGCAAGCATAAAATTCATAGAAAATTTAGCAGATTCTGGCCATAAAACAATTGCAGCACGTCTATACCAGTAATCCATTGCACTACCTTCATTGCCAGTATATCCTTCAAATTCTGTATGGTAAGGTTCAAATAAATCAGTATCTTTGGTTAAACATATGTCAATTTCTGAAATATAATATTCTGAGAAGGGAACCTTTTTATTATCTAAATCAACCCAAAAAGATAAAGTGATCTCTTCTTGAATAAAATCATCTGGTTCATTCTCATTCTCAGCTGCCCAGGTTTCTTTAATTTCTACTAAAGCAAGATGAGGAATCAAGCCTAATTCTTTCGCAGCAGAACGCAAGGCAAGACTATGTGCACGATCTTCACCTTTCAAAGTATTCCATTTTAAACTATGCTCTGTATAACTGTGATTAAGAAAATACACCAACTGTTGCTTATCTTCTTTCAAATCAAAATATTCTTTGATTGCTTCACACAGTCGTCTGTTTACTAAACATGGTAAAACCGGCTCTCCAGTCTTCAATACTAAATTATAGGTTAATGCAATGCGAGAGCCTTCTTTTACTTTTTCTACTTTATGATTACAGTCAGAATAAAAAGCTATGCATTTAGCATTAACTGGTTTTATGCACTCAGATGAGAAAATGTGTTTCATTTTTCCAAGTTCGATTATCAAATCTCCACCGATATGAGCATTCGGTAAAACAATTACTAAAGTGCCAATCATGTTTTCTAATTTTTCTGAATCTTGATGCATGTCGAAGAATTGGCCTGCTCTATAAATCAACATATTATGCAGATGCGGAGTTAGAACGCAATTATCGTCAAGTCCTAATAAACTTCGTAACTTATTCATCATGCGATCTAAAGCTTCCTGGTTAAAATATACGCGAAATTTATCGGATGTTATCTCATGCGTGTTGCGAATATTTTCATCCAGTAGAGTTTGTTCACCATATCCAAAATGAGCTTTAGATGAAATATTAACTAATATTTCGATGCAATTTTCAGAAAGAGGAAACGATAACTCACCTACTTCATCTATTTCAATTTTGATGTTTTGTATTGGCATATCGTCTTCGGCATAAACCTGCGAGTTGTCAGTCAAACTACTCTCGTCAAGAGCACACACAATCTTCCGCAACAATTCTTGTTTACTATTAGTTTTCATTTCGTTGTTTTCAGTTTCTGTAGACCGTCTTGAAGTAAATTTGCATTTGCACCGCGGCATTGTGAAACGCGGATGCCGAACTTAACAGCGAAATGTTTATATTTTACCTTCTCTTCTCTTATGTCAAATCGAGCGCTAAATGCGATTGAAATACGAATGACGTAATGTGAATCGTGTAGTAGAAAACGGCGTGCGAATCCGAATCCACAAAATGAACGATTCGCTTGGATTCGTTCTCTTTCCCACAACCCCTGGGAAAGTTGCAGTTGCAGAAACACTTGCCATTCACGCATGTTACTAATTGCTGGTATCCTGATAGTCAGACCTGATTACAGCCATTATCCAGTAATAGCCTTCCCGGTAAGGGACCAACTAGGAGGCATATCATATATTTCTCGGGATATTGTTAGGAATCTGAAAAACCGTTTTCCCCTGCCATGTTACTCTTGCGGTTGGAAAGAGAGTTTTAGAGATTCGTACTGGATGCCAGCCAATGACCCCTGACCTTAGCGACTTTGGTGACAAAATGAAGGTTTTGAAAATGCAGGAATTATGACCCTATCTGTATTAGGACCCGAGACATGGCGATATATCGAGAGAATTCCGTGTGACATCACGCCTCGTCAGAAAAGCTATAAATATTTGGAGGTGCTGAAACGTGTGAATGTCTTTGTATTCTTGTTCGCAGTGCGAGTTGGTTAGCTGTTAGACGCTGAGCGCTATTGTTAGTGCTGTTTCTATTGTTAGTGATTTTGTAAATTTGGGTGATATCTTGCCAATTCTGGTTGTGTTTGGCAACCTTCCTCTATTTGGCGTCTGCATGTGAATTGCTTCACATCTCGTCAGTACGCGTTTTGTAGCTCAAGTTGGTGTGACGTTCCATGCTTACTTTTTACTATTAAATGTGTAATCCAGATGTCTACATTCTAGATTGCCTTATTTCCTTCTTAATTTACTGCTAAAATTCAACAGGTTATGGCCACCAGCAACTATTGCACTGCGTAAACGCTGTAATTACGTGAACTTTGAACTAGGGATGTGGAAACCAAAAACCGTTTTTTTTTTGTTTCCATTAACCGGTTTTTTTCCTCGGTTTAACTATCTGATTCCTAAGACCATTGGAATAGAGGAACCTCAAAATACGGGAACGTCCGAGTTCCTCTTTCATATATAAGGGAAATTCCCCTTCCGTCCTCAAAAACCACAATGACAGCCGACACTGTCCGAATTCTAAGAAAACCCTACCCATCTGGGCGAGCCACCCTAACGAAGAAAGCGGGCGCAGCGGGTGACAAATCAATGACACTTAACGAAAGGGGGTGGAAATTTCGCAACGATATTCGAACGTTTTGGACGGCCATCGTCCTTTGCTTGAGGAGACGTTTGGGACATTCCCGTATCGATAGAGTTAAACCGTTTTTTTTTAAAAATCCAAAACCCGGGGAGGAAAACGGGTCAGAAGATAGGCTCGATTTTAGGTTCGACTACACTAAAATTTGCTAAGTCATAAAGCTTTGAATTTTCACCCTCTTAGGCCGATCACCGACAACCGCTTCCTCGAGGCGTCTGTTGGTTGGCGGATTATTGCAAGAGTTTTAGGGGTGTATTCTGGTACCCCCGGTTGGGTTGGGAGACGTCACTTTTCCCGTTGTTAACGTGCGGAATGCCATTGGATTATTAGCCAATGGATTGATTTCCTGCAAAAACTATACTAAAAATTTTTTTGTCTGCAAATGGAGTCTGTTTTTTGTGGCCAAAAATATTTATCTTTAGTCAGAAGTTCTGTAGCTTCCAAAAAATTAGTATCTGCGTTGAATGATGTTGGTTCGGATGAGAGGTGTCGACTCACAGATAAATTCATTTCTGAAAGAGTCTTTATGAGCAGATTAGATGATAAATATTGGCCAATGAATTAATTTCTTGAAAACAATGGCAATGAAAAATTATGTCTATAATACTTACTTATTGCAATAATTACTCATTTATTATTATTACATATTGTATTAATTGCTTATTTATAATCATTACTTGTTACATTAATTAATTATTGTATTAATACTTACTTACTGTATATTATTATTAATAAAAAAATTCTGTCCGCAAACGTTGCTTAAAAAAAACGAAAACCGTTCTTTTTTTCAAAAACCGGTTATCTTGAGCGGTTCAAACCGCCAGGTTAAACCGGGGGTAAAAAAACAGGAAAAACCGCCATCCCTTCTTTGAACATTAAAAGTGAATAGCGCCATTTTTGTTTTGGCGGACTTTCTTTTCGTGTTGTGTACTCAAAACTGAAAGTAGAAAGATGGCACATTTGGATTTCGAATTCACAATTTACTTGCAATCCCTCGAAATTGGTTTCTGGAAAGCACAAGGTCCGCGTCCCGAAATTAACGAAGTCCATGACTTCGTGATTGAGCAGAATCTTGACGTGTTTTTAGTCCAAGAGACTTGGCTTCAAACCGGGCCACATAGCTCATATCTCAAACTATCGTTGTTACAGAAACGACAGAATTAGTCTAAGCGCAAGTGTAGCAGGAGGCACGGCTAGTTACATTAAAAACCACTTTAACACAATAGAATCCCCAACCCGGATCTCGACGTCATATACGCCAAGATTTTGGAACTTAATATCGGAAACATTCCACCCTTAAAAATCATGTCTGCTTATGTTAAACCAGGCATTAGGGGGAGTTTCCCACTGGAGGATTTTAAAAAGCTTCTAAGTTCTGGCCAAAACGTCATCATTGCTGGCGATTTAAACGCCTCCCACATTAATTGGAATAATTACCATAGTAATCAATACGGACGCAAATTATTTAACTTCCTTTCTAACCTGGAAGGAGTCAGGGTCATAGCTCCCCACTCTCCAACCCACCTCAACCACTCTAGCAGAGATACCGTTCTTGACATTTGCGTTCAAAAAAGAATCCCCTTTAATTCGGAAATTAAAGTTCTAAATAAGGGGCGGTCCATAAATGATGTTACACTTTTTTTCAATATTTTTGACCCCCTCCCTTGTCACAAAGTGTCACACTTTACCATACCCTCTCTCCCCCTTGTCACATGCCACGCTATATTACATAAACATATACTTGCAGTTCAGAAACGAAGCACTACGTTATAGATCATATATCAAATTTTATTTTTAAACTTTAACTATGTGTTTTAATGACATTTGTGAGCATAACAATAATAATGATGATGGGTGTACTTATTTTGTATGAAATAAGATTAAAGTTTACAACAAAAAACCTAATTAATATACAATAGTAATAAAATGTTAATATAAAAGAGCAATTGAAAACAGTAGTATTTTGGAATTTTATATATTTTGCTTTAAATCTACTTTACTTTATGAACACAAAATACTCTTAAACAGATTGATTTTTTTAAAGACCTCAATAAGATCAACCTGTTTGTGCCACTACCAGTTCTATCACTCACCGAGGTGGGGCGACGTATCTTTTGTTGGACATTTCAAGGGTGTGACAGGGGGAGGTTTGCTTCTAATGGTGAAGAATATCTGCTGCTACCATATTCTCAGAACCTACCCTGAATCCTTTTTCGAAAAGAAAGGAATATAAGTGAAAAAAAATCACATGAAAGTTGTTTTAACCCCGATTAAAACATACCCGCAAATTCTGGTAATTTCAAAATAACTTCAAAATTTAATCTGCTGATTTTAAATGTCTTTATTTTAACCAAAATGTATGATGTCATACTTCTTGTTACCCCCTCCACCCTTGTCACAAAATTTCAAGACCCCCGTCCCCTCTCCAAGCGTGACATCATTTGTGGACGGCCCCTAAACTAAATTCTGACCACCTCCCAGTTACTTTGAAAATTCACACTGCGTCTTTCGCTATAAATTTATCAGAGCTTTTCTCTACCAACTGGGAGTATTTTAGGTAAATTCTAAATCCCCCCCCCACTCCCCCATTCCAATTTAACAGCGGTGGCGGCTTCGGCTCTGCAGTTGGAAAGCTAGGCGAAAATTTTTAAAGAGATTCTTAAAGAAGGCTCTAAACCAAAATTCTCAAAGCCTCCAGATGGACTTCCGATCGAGATCCGGAATAAAGCTAGACTTCGAAATTATTTTCGCAGAATTTGGCAGCAAACAAGAGATTCTCATTTTCGCTCTGAATTTCTCAAAATTAAAAGTGAGGTGAAAAAAGACACGAAAGAATTGTATTCGAAGCGTTATGCAGGCTCTATTCAGGCCTTAACGCCAGAGAACAACATTTGGCGAAAAACAGCCTACTTAAGAAAACCTTTCACCCCCCCCCTTCTAAGGGGAGCA
Organism: Araneus ventricosus; assembly: GCA_013235015.1. NCBI lineage: Eukaryota > Metazoa > Arthropoda > Arachnida > Araneae > Araneidae > Araneus > Araneus ventricosus. The sequence continues at coordinate 63,095 of BGPR01005474.1, read as the reverse complement.
GGTGGCAATGTTGCAATCGCCCCCATTGAAAAGGCTGAAGTGATCGCAGACTGCCTGCAAAACGAGTTTGAACTCAATAGAGTCGTTGATAATCGAATTCTCACCCAAAGCATTCAACAGGAAATTGGAGAATTTCTCCTCAAACCGCATGTTAATGACTGGAAACTATTTGTGCACAAGAAGTCGCCGATTTTATTAATAAATTAAAACCTAATAAAGCCCCTGGTATCGATTTAATTACAAATCGCATGCTTAAAAATCTCCCCCTTAAATTTGTTCTTTACATCACTCTTATTCTAAATTTAATGCTTGAAAGATGTTACTTTCCCAATGCTCGAAAACAGATGTGGTGATCCCCATTCCAAAACCAAACCAAAATTTGGAAATGCCTCAAAAGTATCGTCCCATCTCACTGCTTAGCAGTCTGAATAAACTGTACGAATCTCTGCTTCTCAAACGCCTAAATCAGTTCCTTGATATTAATCATATTATCATTTCTGAACAATTTGGTTCCAGAAAAAATTTATCCACCAGTCACCAGCTACTGTATGTTACTGTACTGATTCATGACGGCTTTGCGAATTTCGAAACCACAGGTGCACTTTTTCTGGACGTAGCCAAAGCCTTTGATAAAATTTGGCAAGACGGCTTATTAGCTAAGTTCATGCGACTTAGCTGTTCGGCTCAATTTATCAAAATTACCCACTCGTTTCTGACCTCACGTACTTTCAGAGTACGAGTTAATAATATTTTATCAAATCCAAGACCAATCCTTAGCGGCTGTTCACAAGGTTCCCTTCTCTCTCCTGCCCTTTTCAATGTCTATGTTAATGATATCCCGAAACCCCCCAGGTGTCAAATTGCAATCCTCGAAGATGATACAACAATTCTAACTAAGCACAAACACCCTGGCATTGCTGTCAAAGCCCTTCAAAGTTACGTGTCTCAGTTACAGCTCTGGCTCACCGACTGGAAAATTCAAGTTAACCCGAGTAAATGTGCGTGCCTCTTGTTCACAAAAAAAACGTATAATGCCTATTTTAAACCCCATACAAATTTTTGGCCAGCCAGTCAACTTCGTATCTGAATATAAATATTTAGGTTTCATTTTGGACGCAAAAATATCTTTTAATTCCCACATCGAAAAAGCAGTAATCAAAGCCAAAACAACAAGTTTTTCACTCGGAAGGTTACTTACTCTTGCTCCAAAGAGTAAATTAGCAATCAAGCACAAGCTTCTGCTCTATAAAGTAATCCTAAGACCCGTCCTGCTTTATGGCTCTCCCATTTAGAGGACTACTTCAATCGTAAGTTTTGCCTGAAAAAATTGTAAGTTTTCCAAAATTAACAGCTTGTCAGGATTGCTGACGCTCCTTGGTACGTCAGACGCAAACTCATACATAATGATCTCAAAATTGACCCTGTTTTGGATTTTATGAAAATTACTTCTAAAAAATTCTTTGAAAAATTGCCCCAGATTCCCAACGTACTGTTGTTACCGTTCCGAGTTCTCGCAAAAGATTTAGAGCGATGCTGGATTACACATAAAAAAATTTCCCGACAATCAAAAGACGTTGGGATGTTAGCACAGTCGATGCGAATCTGGACCCGTAATTTGCTCAAAATTTTTACGTTTAGACCTTACTCAACAGCTATGTTGTGTAAACCCGCGCTTTTTACCGAGAGCTCATAACATAATTTCATCATCATTTCCATGCTAAATTTAATTTCCTCAGTGTCTTTTGATCTTTTTTGCCTTTTTTTCATCTTTCCAAGTTTCAGCACAGTGACTTTAATGAAAAACGGATCCGGACACGGAAATCTCCCTTCTTCAAAATTTCCACACCGCAGTGTTTTCCGCTAAAAAGTTTCGCTGTTTCAATTGCATTTGCTCCCACCCAGCTTTAATTATCTCCCCTTTTTTATTGCATCTGATTTAAAACCTCATATTCGAATTTTTAGACGATAATTCAATTAAAAGACCATGCATTAATTAGATGTAGAGGTGCTTCGGACGCTTCTCGTCCTCGCGGTACTCCGTTCCGATTTCAAATTCACGATTGAAAAGTTGCAATCAGCAAAAGATTGGACTACATGGAAGATGTCTGTGATGTTATTGCTAAAAACGCATGATTTGTTGAGCTACGTTACAGAAGATAAAACTTTGCCGAGAATGGTGGATGGGCAGTCCGATGCTATCGCTTTAGAAGAAGCGAGAAAGAAGTTTGAGCTGGCTGATGCAAAGGCGCTTTAATTTATCTCCCAGCCACCGGATGAATAAACTTTAATTATATTAAAATATGCTCGACGGAAAGGGGATGCATATGAAAAGTTAGTCGCTATTTATGACAAGTCATCGACGCATCGACTTGATCGTTTGTGGACAGAATTTTTTCATCTGGAATGGAAACAAGGTGAAAATATTGCATCATTTATAAGTCGAAGGCAAAATATTTTCATTGAAGCAAATGATGAACAGCAGCGAATTCTTAACTGTGCCGTTCCCGGAGCAATGCTGTTGTTTAGAATAATTTCAATGCTACCGCAAGAATATATCGCATTTAAGACTGTGTGGGGCGGAATACCATTGAAAGATCGATCCATTGAACTTTTAACTGAAAGACTTTTGCGCAGCAAATAGAGCAACAGCAGTGTGAAAGTACAGCTTTGCAAATTCAATTCAGACGGCAAGAGTTGTTGCCGAGTTCGACAAAGGATGACGCTAACACCAGAAATTCTAGGGGAAATAAACCAAAACTGAAGAAACGTCAAGTTAAAATAAGAAGCCTATGAATAATATTTCTTGTTTTGAATGTGGAATTTCCGGACACAAACGAATAAATTGTCGACAGAACAGGATCAAGACTTTGTCTTCATCCTCTGGTGTAGCCATGCCATGTACAGTTTCACAAGATGACAAAAGTTGGATTGCTGACTCTGGAGCATCTCAGCATATGGCATTTAATAGCTCTATATCTGAAAGTTTCATGAGATTTGCTGTACCAGGGGTAGTCAATGCTGCAGGAGGTAAGAAACTCATTGTTTATGGTTCTGGACAAGTTAGTGTAAAAACCCTAGTAGCTGGTAAATGGCAGGAAAATCACTTAACAGATGTTTGGTATGTACCTGATTTGAAATACCAATTGTTTTCTGTCTCTCATGCTTTAAGTAAATGACTGAAAGTTGTATTTAAAAATAAATTTTGCTTGGTTAAGAATGGTAATCAAACCATTGCTATGGGCCAAAAATCAGAAAATGGTCTGTTTATGATGGAACTGGTTGCTAAAAATCCTAGAAATCCTGCAACTGTTCTTATTTCAAGTACCAGTGATACTCCCCAAGTGACGCATGTAAGAATGACTCATCAAAATAAGAAACATTGTATTAAGTTTCTTAAAACCTATGGCATTTATTTATCTAATGAGAACTCTGAGTTTTGTGTAGGGTGTGTATATGGTGTATATATCATTTCATTCATGAGCTGTTAGACAAACAAAATCTGGAGATCAAATTAATGCTGATGTCGTTGGTTCAATGGAAGAAGACTCAGTTGATGGTTCACGTTTCATGTTAGTTCTCAAAGATGGCTATACAAAATTTTGTCGAGTATTCTTCTTGAAAGCAAAGAGTGAAGTACCAAATTGTATAGAAATTGTCCTTAATGATGCAAAGACTTCAGGCCATACTCTTAACCAGATGCTGTGTGACCCTGGCACCGAGTTCATCAACCACTCAGTGAAAAAGATTTTGAATGATCGGGGTATTGATCTGCGTGTGGAAATGGTTGAGACACCTGGACATAACGGAGCCGCTGAAAGAGAGAACCGCACCATTGTGGAAGTTGCAAGAGCCATGGTTCACCAAAAGGAATTACCAAAGAAGTTATGGGCTGAAGCGTGTAATACAGCTGCCTATGTGTTAAATCACACAGGTCCCACTCCAGTAAAAGATAAAACTCCATATGAATTATGACATGGAAAGTAAAAAAATTTTAACATAAAACGCTTAAGAATATTTGGTACAAAATGCTATGTACATGAGCAAAAACAAAGATGCCGAAAGTGGGATAAAAAGTCTGTAAAAGGACTGTTTGTTGGATATGAAGCTCATGATGGATATAGAGTATTTATACCTTCTAAAAATAAAGTGGAAAGGAGCTGCGATGTTATACTTTGTGATGAGTTACCATATAAGCCATATATTGGATGTTGACGTTACCTGTTGCAGTGTTATGTTTCCTGAAGAAGAAAATGAAAGTACTCAAGTGAGTGATGAAGATGAATGCAGGGAGGAACCTGATCCTGGAAGACGCTACCCTGAACAAAAACCTAAGAGACCATAATTTCTCTCCGAAAATTATGTACTTATTGTTAGCACTCTTACTGACATTGAGACTCCTTCTTGTTACAATGAAACAATGAGGTCACCTGAATCCAAGTTATGGGAAGAAGCCATGATCGAAGAACTACAGTCTTATGAAGAAAATAGAACTTGGGAGCTTACAGAACTTCCAGAAAATCAACGGATACTTGATAATAAGTGGGTGTATAGAATAAAAACTAATTCTGGTGGTTTACCCTATAAAGCAAAATAGAGCTTATATGTAGATGATGGACTTGTAGCTGGATCAAGTGCTTCAGAAATAGAGGAATTAATTTGTAACCTAAAAGAAGAGTTTAAAATTACTGATATCCCCTTGGTTCATTCATAGGAGTGCAAATTTACCAAAGAGATAATGGTAACATTTTTATTCCCAACGTTTGTTTACTGAAAAGATACTGAAAAAATTTAGGCTAGAAAATTCGAAAGCTCTCTCTACACCTTGTGATGTGGCTAAATCTTAGGAAGGAGATCCGGCCATGGCTGATGTTCCCTACAGAGAAGCAGTAGGCTGTTTACAATACCTTGCAGTGGCTACCAGGCCAGATATAGTCTTTGCTGTAGCCTTCTCATGAAGAGATTTGTGCAAACCTACAAAAGATGACTGGAAACATGAAAAAAAATTATAGATATTTACGTGGCAATTTCCACCATTGGACCATGGAATAAAATCAACTTATACACAGATTCTCTTTCGGTGCTTGAAGCACTCAACACTTTTAAAACAAGTAAACAAGAAATTCTTGCAATTAAAAACGACATCTTAGAAATGAGCAAAGAAAAATCCATTACACTCCACTGGATTCCAGCTCACACTGGAATTCAGGGGAATGAAACAGCTGATAGTTATGCTAAAAAAGCTACAACGAGACCTAACATTGAAAAAATTCCAAAGAAATCCTTTAAACAATTAAAAAATGCAATTTTCAATGTGTAAATACAGATTTGGCAAGAGCGCTGGGCTTCGTCCACAACAAAAAACGGCAGACATACAGAAAAACTAATACCGGCGGTTTCAATTCATACGAAAAAATTTAGTCATTTTATTGTACAATTTTTGAGTGGACACGGTAGATTCTCAGCGTACTTTGTACGGTTTGGGAGGAGCTTGAACATCAAATGCCCTTGTGGCGCCGTGGGAGATACTTTACACTACATAGTGAATTGCCCATTCACGGAAAAGTATGCAAAAAAACTAATTTATGATAAAGACAATCTGTCCACAATTTTAAACAGAGAGGAAAATTTAGGTCTCCTTCATTCTATTTATCAGGAGGTTAATAACCTCGTTCCACAGGTTTAGTCCTGTTTTTTTTTTCTCTTTTTTTTCTGCTTGTCAATTTCTGTTAGAATTTAGAGCCGACCAAGTCTGCGGCAGCATGAAACCACGTCATCTAAACTGTCTTGCACATTTTGGTGACCTTCCGGATAGAAGCATCGATGTACGAGAAAGTGTATATATGTATAAAGAAAAGATAGTACGAGAACATCTCACGGGCCCTCAGCACTATCCTGACAATGGACTCGTCTCCGGGACCAGGGGCGAGGTGTCCCGTAATCAAGAAGAAGAAGATATTTACGTGGCACGAGCAATGTTGGTCTCCTGTACAAGTTGCATGTGCACACATAATTTGCCGTTTTCAGTGATGCTGACCATGCTGGGGCCGAAAAGACTGGTTTGCGTTCAACATCTGGTATGGTTTCGATAAATTCATGTGCAGCAATAACTTGGTGGTCTCGATTACAACATTCTGTTGCAATTTCATCAACTGAAGCAGAATATGTCGATGCTAGCGGAGCAGCTAATGAGCGTATTTGGCTCAAGTTACTCTTCAAGGAGTTGATTGAAAATTGCCACATAAAAAAAACATAAGAAAGGCGCAGTTCGGGTCCGCGCCGTAGATTTTTCGTGAAAACGTCGGGATAAAATCATAAAACAAGTGTTTCGTATTAATATGTAATTTAATTATCAATCTCTTTAATACAATATTTACACAGAGTAGTATAATGGTTACAGAATAGATAAATCACAATATAACCTAAAAGAAGGAGAGTTAAAAAAAACCAGCAGAGGGAGAAAGAAACAAAACGCGACGATACAAAAACACAGAAAATAATTAGTCCTATCCACTATTCATAAGTTCTGCTGTCCATGTGAAAATTTGTTTTCCTGCGTAGTATCTCTGCATGTGAATGAAAGAGTAATCTAGTGACACCATTTTTTGAATGATAACAAAAAATCCCAAAGGGTAAAACTTGCGTGCAATTTTATTTTTGAGCTGTACAAATATCGGAACCCAAACAGAATATTTATTAGTTACTAACTAAAATCTGATTCAACGGTTGTCACTGAGTGAGATTATAATAATAACAAAACCTTACTCGCAAGTAACCGTATTAGAAAATTATCAACAACCTTTTAAATGCAGTGTAAGGGCAAATTAGAATTGAAAAGATTCTGAAGGGGTGAAACTTTTATTACAGAAAACAATTTTTAGAGTATTGTTTTAACAACAAATCCGGAAACTCTCTGCGCTTTTGCGCATGCGCCGGTCGGAGTTATTTTCATCAAAATAGGGGGAGAAAGTGAAGAATGGAAGGATGATGTTTGCATTTTACTGAGCGTGATCTAACAAAGAACTCCGGAAATGCGCTCATATTACACATTGCCTGACACCCCTTTCCAGAGTAAAATCGCCCAAAAGTGGTAGTCTCGGAATCCGTTGTTGAACAGTAGTGCAGTAGATTTATAGTAATAGCTTGCAATCGAACTACAAGTAAATGTTACCATATCAACTTTCTCATCATTGAAGAAACCTGCTCCTGACGTCTCACTTTAAAGAACTCAAAAAGTTATTATTTCGAAGTGGCATTGGATCTAAAAACCAAGTTATTCGTAGAAATGATACAGTGAAACCCTCCGTTTCTAGGACAACTGGCCACTCTAAAGGAGTTTCCTGTTTGGAAGTACGAAATACATATTTAAAAGAGCTCTAACTCGTTATTTCTGATAAAGCTAATTTTAGAAATCATTTAAAGAAAAAGTAACGTATTCGGAAGTTTCTAATTTTATTTTTTAAAAGATACAATTTGCGTTTGCTTGGATCCTTCAGCTTCTTCAGAGGTAACTTTTTTTCATTTTTTTATTGGAAAAATAAATCCGTAATCATTTCTTCAGTAGTTGTTGAGGAATGAGCAATACTATCATCTATGAATTGAAAGTTTCATTTGCTGTTGATCGCAACCCATATCAACAACTTCTTTGTCAAAGTCCGAATCAGCGCCTAAAATGCACAAATCTCTTGAATGCCCAACCCCAGGAGAGGCCGAAGTTCACTTCTCTTTTCACACAGGGACAGTGGTGGATTTTCACAATATAAAGCCACAGGCATGAAATTGTTTTGAGGCCCCGCCACTTACTCAGTGACGTAAAATCCGCTATCGGTTTTGTAATGCGATGTACGTTGAATACATTTCGAGGCCCCCTAGGGTGGTACGGGTTAAGGAATGATTAATTCCAAGCTGATTTCCGACGCTGATTTTGAGGGTGCTAATTTTTTTTCTTTTCCCTCCTTTTCCTCTTAATAAAAGGTCCAAGGTCAAAGAGACGAAAGAAGCGTATTACACTTAATTTGGACCCAACCGGTCCAGTGGCGTAGCTAAAGGGCTCAATCAGCGTGTCTTTCAATATTTATCTTTTCTAATTTACCTAAAGAAGTTACAACTATAAATTGGCTGAAAGTTTCTTTAGATGACGAATCCCTCCCCCCTCCGTGATCATTCTACGTCTTTGTATTTCAGTCGCCCTTTTTTACAATTACACATCAGTGAAATGGGGGGGGGGGGGGGGGCCGTCATGATGAAGAATGCGTTGAGAATTTTATAAGAGTGATAGAAAACTTTTTGTTTAATCTATACGTATTAACAACTCTAGTTGATTGCTTTTAAAAAAGCTATGAGCGACCGCATCACATTAATGACGTAATACGTGTTTCGACTCGTCTTAGGACTTTATGAATGTAAACAATTTTCGTCTTAAAGTGAGAATCTCACTATCCTACAGAACAGAACGCCGTCCCTTACCCGTGACCAGACCGGTCACTGAACGGTTTGATGGGCAAGGCACGGGAATTTTATTTAAGAAAAAGAAAAACAAAATAAACAAAAAGAAGGAAATATTTACACTATATACAGCACAGGCATTTTCACTTTTACACTATTAGTTCGTAATAGTCTTCTTTTCTTTAGATGTTGAAATACCTTTCTTTTATTTGAAGGGGGAATGTCCGGTGATTGAGCTACTTAGTTCAGCTCGCTGGGATGTTGAAGGCTAGGGAGGCCGGAAAAGATCTCTTTTTTCGCTAATGAATTTGAGAATCCCGCGAATTTTCTGCCTGGAGACGAGGTTATTGCAGTGGCTTAGTGGCAAGGTCTCGGCTTCGGGGACGGAGGGTCCTTGGTTCGAAAACCGATTTTTCTGAAGATCCGTGGTGTATTGAGCCTGTTGCACGCTAAATCGTACGTAGGCGGTCAAACGCACTCCCGCTGGCGTGGTGCGGAAGTTTGGAGAGGGGACATGCCAGCTCAGGTGCCGTCTTTGTCATCTGACCTCGGTTCAAAATTACGAGCTCCATCCCAAAATAGCCCTCGTGTTGCTTCAAACCAGGACGCCAATATAACTAAGCTAAACCAACAAATGGATTACTGGTATTTAAAATTAAATTCTACTGGAATATTTCATTCACTTTTAAAATCATTAGGATGGCAGTGAGGATTGTTTTTATTTGACCGAATGCAATGATACACAGCGTAGCTTCCTTCGTGTTGTCAACTTGAGCTACGGGGACTATAGATAGGGTGATCATGCGTCCGGATTTCTAGCTCACGTTCACACTAGTGTCCGGATCTTCAAAATGTCCGGATTTACTCCAGTGAATGCGGCGCGAGGGAAGTTAAATTCGTAAAGATTCGTTGTTTAAAATCTAAGAATTTCCCATACTTTTTACATCTGTAAACAGCCTCTATGAACCGGTCCTTCAACTGAAAAGACAAATGTTATCCCTGCATTATTATTTTAGAATTCAATCGAACACGAATCATCCATTTCTTGATTTTAAGCTTCGCCCATCCCTTCTTCGGTTACAGGATGCCAGAAAATCATCCATACCCGTATTTTTTACAAGAGTTCATGACATTCTTTCTGATTTAAACTTACTTTATCTGTATGTAACTCCACAACCGAAAAATAATTTTCCTCCTAGGAGAATTCCTGTGGTAATTTTTAAATCCCCTGTTTTAAATCCCTTTCAAACTTTTATCAAATTCGACACAGCTGATATAATCTATCAACAAATTTTCATTGAACACAGATAACAATACAATGATTTCATTGCAATATATACGGACGGTTCAAAATCAGCTGATCGTGTTTCATTGGCTTTTGTATTTCCACACTCAACCTTTTCTTTTAAACTTCATTCATATTAGACAGTTTTCACAGCAGAGATAGCTGCCGTTTTATTTGTTTCGGAAAAAATTTCTGACTGCCTGGAAAAAAAGTTTATAATTCACGCGAATTCACTAAGTGTTTTAGAGTCTCCCAAATAATTTTATATTCATTCTCATAACCATTCTTTGGTTTCAAATGATTTAGATCTTTTAAACAAACTCGCATCTCGTGAATTTAATATTTTATCGTGTTGGGTGCCGTCTCATGTTGGGATTGTGGGCAATGAGGAAGCTGCCGCCAAATTGGCGACTGCTCCAACGAACTCTAGTACCCCTTTCATTGACTTGAAACGGTATATAAAAACACTTGTTTATTCCAAATGGAAAATACAATGGGACATGGAGACGGAGAACAAACTTCACGCTGTTAAACCTACCTGGCCTTCTCTGACGAACAGGAAAGCGGATACGTTCCTCACAAGACTACGAGTGTGTCACACAGTGGGCCACGATCACACTCGATACCTACATCGCTCACCTACCTCACATCGCCACCTACTGGTCGGAGAACAGACACCAATATACTCCCAATGCAACTGCAGTATGTCAGTCCACCACATACTGTCTAAATGTCCGAATTTTAACTCCCAACGTTCACATTTTTTAAAACCAATTCTGTTGCATTATCTATTTTCTTTGGCAAGGCTCCACATGTGAACCTTTTTGCTTTTTTGAAGTCAATTGATTTTTATCAACATATTTAAGCAGTGCTCTTTTTTATTGAATTTTCTTCTCATTGATTTGATATATATTAACTTCACACTTTTATATTGATGAAATTTTACATAGTTTGGCGGAGGAGGGTCAAATCTATGGCTCTTGAGCCACAAAACCAAACTCAAACCCATACGTCTGCCTGGCATATCGGCTGCAGCTGAACGTTCAGCTAAGCTGAAAGAGGCAAGCTGCCCGTGCCAGTTGTAAAAGAACTGCTGAATGTCAAAGCGAATTGCGTTTTATTCTGTCTAGTATTCTATTAAATATTTTTTTAAATGATAAGACTTTCCTGAATAAAATTATCTCATTCGAACAGCATGTAAGGAGAAAAACGAAAAAGGAGATAAGAAAGTGGATGAACATTTTTATTCAGGGTCCAGCTCAAATTGAAAATTAAAAGTTTCGGTAGTTTTGTTTTATTCTTCTTTTTAATGTAATTTTGATCTACCAAACATTAATAAACCAGCGGAAGTGACCTTCCCGAAACTTTCTCGCATACGACCAGTAATGTGGGGTGGGTAAACACCCAGTTAGTAGGTAAATATTTTGGGGGTATTTACCCAAGGCCTGGTTATTTTGAAAAAAATTATGAATGTTTATTTACAATGAAACATATAAAATTTATAAATTCCCCAAAACTTAATATTTTGCAAAAAAATTGCGTATGTTCGCAATTTTTACTCGCGCTGAGGTACCACAACTTTATTTAACGTTTTTGAGTACGAAATCTTACTATAGATATCGCACAACATTTCACTACACCTCTGGTTAATCACAGGAGTCCATCTGGAGAATGTCAAAACGAAGTTTCGTTTTGGGGATTGCCATAATTTCCGAAGCGCGTGTTTGCGGCTCGCTACAATTTCCGCCAAGGTCAAACGCTAACCATACTCACTTAAGTAAAATAAGCGAAACGCTCGCCCACACACAGTCATAATGTGCATTTTGAACTAAATATGCAATTTGAACACCTGTTTTTTAACCGATTGAGATGAAAATTGGGCACAGATCTATAATTAATGCTAGCATCCCCGATATCAAGTTTTATTTATCTAAGTCAAAGGGCTTATGAGATACAAGTATGCGATTATACAGACGACAGACAGTCAACCCGTTGACGGATTTGGCCAAAATTTTACATGGACCTACATTCATGACGATAAAACTATGTACCAAATTTTATCCATTTAGATAATCAAGTTTTTGAGTTATAGTGTTCACATGACTTCGGACATACAGACAGACAGACTTCCCGCTGACGGATTTTGTCCAAAATTTGACAGAAACCTACAAATTATGTTTAAAGACCACATACCAAATTTCATCCCCGTATCTCTAATAGTTTTCGAGTTATCGTGTTCACAGACATGATTCCAAAATTGTGTTTTTCGGACTCAGGGAGGTCTAAAACGTGGAGATTCGTCAAAATCTCGAGTTCGAATTTTTTGACGATTACAATACTTTCGCTTTGTATACTTCGTATACGAGAAAGTAAAAATGCATCTTCTTTACATTCTGACATCTTGACTTGTGATGAACTGATGAACATGTTTTTTAAATGTCCACAATTTGAAATTCAATATTTTCAACAATTTAGCCAAAATTAGTAAATTTTATTAAATTACTGGACAATAGTTACATGATAACTTTTGAAAGTTATGAAGATAAAAGGGATTTCATTCGTATCATAAATATCCACTAGTTGAGGGGTGGGGAACATCATCGCGCTGAAGGGCCTAATTAAGTTTCGGCAGTTGGGCAAAGGCCGCACGAGCAGAATCTTGAGGGTTTTTGTTCTGTAATTATAATTATATTACAGGCAGTTATATATTTCAATGCAAATTGTGAATAACTGGTAGGGCCGAGTAAGAAAACAAGAAGACCGCAGGTTCCCCATCCCTGCACTAGTTATTAAATTCCAAATATTCGATTCATGCTCTTCAGTTTTAATCGATATGTAGTTTCTAAAAATCAATTTTTAAAAATGTTTAATCATTTTATCTAGAAATAATTTTTTCATGTGTATAAAAAATACTTTTTAATAGAACCGTAAACTGTTTACAGAGATATTACTATTTAATTTTGCTAATCTTTTATTTGATTAAATGTATCCCTTTAGGATCCAATAATATTAATCCAAAGCATCAGCTTGTTTTTCTAAAAGTGTGTACGACATTTCATTCGAAAATTATCCACCGTAATTACGGAAATGAATATTTAAAAAAATGTTGATTTCTTAACAGGAAGCTATGGCAGTTTAGGTATGAAAGCAGACGCACGCAACACTGCAATGTGTTATACATTCATATATTATGAAGGTTAATTTTGTTTGTTGCTTTTAATGGATGTGAATGGGAGTTTTACTACGAAGTCGTGCTAAATAATCTATAGAGAGTGCAATTTTTTTTAACTCATGATTTCCATAACGTGTTCATAAATAGCAAGCTGCGTGAAAAAAGAGTGAAAACAGGTTGCCTTTTCACACTTCCGTCGTCTGCTGTTTCGCACATACGAACTTCGCAAAGGTTAGATAATTTGAAGGTATGTCAGTTTTGCATTAATTTCAATTTTCATTGCCTCAGCAAATATTTTTATATCACAATATTTCATACTGTTAGCCAAGATTTCGTTTATTTCTTTTAGATAGTAGCTTAAAAGCATAAATTTGTCTTTTTGGCTTATATTTCGCCCAAGTTACAGTAACAGCAAGCGTGATCTGAAATTCTTTAACTTGTTTTGATTATTTTCGATATAGAATTCGCTGTCATACAAGTTGTTTTTCCAACATATGTCGGCCCTAACTTTTCAGCAGTTCTCTATAACTTTTTGGTTAGGTCCGTGTAAAGTATCTAAGATTTTTTTTAATTATATTACGTTTGTAAAAATATATCCCCGTATATCTAGCCCCCGTAAGATAAACATATATCTTTGAAAGTGTTGTTTTCGTTCGAACAGTTCTGTTCAATAGCTACAATTCAAATGTATCCGTGTTTTATATTATGAAAAAGAAAATATTAAAATTTTAAAGTTAGTAGAATTTTCAAACTTGGCAAAAGTTTTGATATTTGCTTTCCAAATAACGAGCTATTTTTGTCTAGATATCACTGTTTTGAATTTTGTGCCATTTTTCTATTTATTTGAATTATTTTCAGAATCATTCTTCTATACAGTGAACTAGAAATGTATAAATAATTGTAGCTATTTGGTTATTAATTCATCTAAATATTTTACGCTTTTCTATGTTGATGGTTGATATTGATGGTTATTGTTTGTATGGGATGCAAACTCCTCGAGAAACACAAATTCATGTAGGTTACCTTTAAAATAAGAAAGCCGCTAATGTGCACATTTTCTTGTTAAATTACAGATTATCTGACTTTTCCCGTTAAAGAGCGGAATGGTCTACAAAATAAGAGTTTTCTGCTTTCGGGACCGTTTTAATCGGTTCACTAACATTTAATGGATATTTTAACAGAAAAGAAAGGAGAAAAATATTTTTTAACAGCTACATTTTTTTTTTTTTTTTTTTGCAATTTGTCTTTTGTAAAAATGTTGTGTAAATGTGAATTACGCTAATTTTGGTTCACTTGATCTTATTCTAGTGCATTTTGGTCGTGAGGCCATTA
>BGPR01005474.1:21790-48854 GCA_013235015.1 Araneus ventricosus | reverse complement strand
GCCTTAACTGTGACATATATATTATATACATGTATATGTCAGTAATTACTAAAGCTTACTGTCAAATGATTGAAAATATATCGTTTATAAAGCAGAAAAACGAGTGAAGACTCTTAATGCCCCTCTGATTTGAACTCTTGACTAGCGTTCCGCTGTCGACTAATACACTATCCACGGCCCACAAGTGGGCCGCGACCCATGGCTTGGGAACCGCTGTTCTAGAAGATAACAACTGAAAAAAAACATATAAAATTTTAAAATTTTAATTTCAGACAATGGAAATCGATATTAAAACAGCAGATGGCCCGGACCCTCGTAAGAGGTCTCTGAAAAGTTATACTTCCATGGTACTCCGGGAGTCTTCGCTCACAGCCGTATCGAACATTGCATCGACCGAAAACAGATATCGCAGAGCTTTCAAGATTTTCGTTCTTCTCTTCTGCTTCACTGGATTCTTTTACCAGAGTTACACACTTCTCGTCCACATTTTTCAATATCCTACCATTGTGGATATCCGCATCGAAACTCCAGATGTGATCGAGATGCCTGGAATAACCTTTTGCAACAATAATGGGTAACGATTTTCGCGTTTCTTCATTTAAAATAATATCTTTATTTCTGTTTTAATTAGATGCATGCCAGTACACAGGGTGATTCAAAATTCAGCGTAAAAAAATATGAGGGGAGTTAGAAAGCACAACACCCCTAGAATCACGTAGGAATATATGACCGGAAACACCATCTGGTTCAGCTAGATGGAAATATGACATTTTTAACTCTGTTTTCCAGGCTGAGCTGTCGGCAATTAATTTTACTTCTGGTTGGGCCTTAGAAAGAAATGTTAAGATCAAAGTGATTTCTGATAGCAAGTCCTCTATTGAAGCGATTAGAAGCCCCAAAGTCAAATCTAATTTTGTATTATCAGTTAAGGATAATCTGCCCAATGCTAAGGATCTAGTCAGACTTGTTTGGGTTAAAGTTCATGCCGGTAACCCGGGCAATGAGCTGGCTGATCACTTTGCAAAAATTGCTTCTTCTTGTGGGGCCGATATGTCTACACCTGCTCCTTATTCTTATGTAAAATAGTTTGAAAGGAATTCCTTATGAACGAGTGGAACTCGTACTGGAAAAACTCCACCACTGGTAAACATATAAAAGGAATTCTTCCGTTAGAAAATATGGACTTATTGATTAGCAACAAATATGTCATGTATCTGCTTACCAATCTTGGTGGCCCTTTTCCAGCATATCTGTGCAGGTTCAAGATTTTAAACGATCCTGATTTTTTGTGTGGTGAGCATGGAGATGTTGACCATTACTTGACTTCATGTAAGTATATCAAGAACTATCATTTACTACTACCGACAGGTACTGCTCGGACTCACTGGACTAGAAAACTTTGTAAAAACTATTTATTTTTAAACAGGTTGAAGTCAATTTTTGAAATTTCTAGGAAAATTTGTGATGATTTGCAGCGTTTGTAATATCAATTGTATTTAACTTCTGTACATTAATTTACTGCACTCAAAGTATTTATTGTTATGTAAGTAATCGTTTGATTGAGTTTTTTTTTATTATCCTTTTCTGTTTCTTGAGTTTTACCACGTTGGTTTTGTTTTGTAGCACCGTTGGTGGTTTTGTGTTGTGTGTGTTTTTGTTTGTATTTGTGTATGTTTTTGTCTGTGTTTCTGTGTGTTTTTGTTTGTATTTGTGCGTTTTTTCCTATTTGCATGTAGCTCTGTAATCCATACCTTCCAAATAGGTAGGTCTGTTAATTATAACTTTTTTCTTTCATGACTGGTCCGACCCCTCCCCGTCGATCCTTGCTGACTCTAAACCCTTTGGGTGAGTCGGTCGGCGTG
The DNA here is from genome assembly GCA_013235015.1 of Araneus ventricosus. Lineage (NCBI taxonomy): Eukaryota > Metazoa > Arthropoda > Arachnida > Araneae > Araneidae > Araneus > Araneus ventricosus. Next base: position 46,992 of record BGPR01005474.1, on the reverse strand, counting down.
GGTTATGTTTGTATGTAGGCCAATAACGTGTGAAAGGCGATTTATTATTAGGCGATACTTTATACTTGAGCAGTACGTGCCCAATTCCAGTTTCACAGCAATTGCTGAAAGTTCTTACCGTTCATAATTATGTACGTTGCACAGGGGCAGCGCGTGGATTGGCAAATCCTTTAAAAAATACCTGGCATTTGCAGCGGTGATAGAGACTGAGACAAGGTCGGCATTCCTACCATCGCAGCATTCGCAAGCTATTTCATGTTCTTTGTAAATAAGTAGAATTTTAAATGGCTAACTCTGAAATCCAACTATAGCACTGACTAACAACGCGCTTTAACTCATCCACATTTCCTCCATCCTCTCCTTTGTGATTTTGTCTTGTTCTCTACTTCCCATAACAGTTTGCTCGTTGAATTTTGAACAACCTTGCATTTGTACCTATATTGTTTGATGTGCACATGTTAGAGGTATACGGTTTCAAAATTCAATTTCGTCTTTGTATAAGTTTAGTTCTTTTGAAATACAAAGATGGAGGGATGTATCTGGGAAAGCATTGAATGTAACGAGAACTTGGGTATCAGCCTCCGTCTTCCTTTCTTGACAGGTTCTCTTGTCGGTCCGACGCAGATCTTTAAAGATTCAGTCAGAGTAACGGAAACTAAGGTTGAATTTTACTATTGAAATCTTAAAGATTCTAGAATACGCAGATGGAAACACATAAAGACGTCCAAAACTAGAAAGATCTCTATCTTGCAAAAGCCATCAAGTTGGTAAATCAGTAACTTTATGAAGTTTCAAATCTCTTCTTTGTTTGGTAAACCAGAGGTGTGATATGCTTAGGTTTTCATGGTGAACTCCAGTCTAGAAGTAAAAGAAAATTATGAGTGTTATTATATCGTGTTCGTCAAGAAAACTCATTCTTCGTCATTGTTAAGAAGACTGATTGAAATTGATATGTGCCTTAGATACTGTCTTGATGCACGTAGATTTTCTTAGTCTTAAAGGTTACATCCGCAACGAAAATTATTCAAACAACACTTACAGTAATTATTACTGTAAAACGCAAGGATGGACCGAGTATTAGGCGCTTCATAGTGAGTTTTCATTGCCTCTGCTTAAAAATCCATTATCATTTCACGCCTACTATAGTTTTATTTGAAGACATAATTTATATACGGTCGACGGAATGAAAAAAGTTTCCAGCTCTAGCCTTACATGAAAAACATTAGTCAATCAGGCAACATTTATTATACTCCGAGAAATATGTATCTCTAAAAAGTCTGGAGGAGAATTGAAACAATAATGATAAACTACAAGCTAAAAATACGCAAGTGACTTCATCAAAAACAAAGGGGAGAGAGAAACCATATAGCAAACATGAACACAAAAATATATAACCTACTAAAGAATATTTGAAAACTCAGTAACAACAGAAAATAAAGAAAAGACATTTGAACATTTCTAGAAACAAGCTAAATTCAAATGAAATAAAGTCATTAAATTGATAATAATAATAAGCACAATAGTTTTTTTGACCCGTGGAAAAATTTACAGCTCACCAAGTTAATCAATTTCGGCTGCATTACGGGCTAATATTTGAACTTTTTAAATATAAATCAAAAAGTAAAAGAAATTAACTGATTAAAAATCAGATAGTATATCCCTAAAGGATGGAGGTGGTAGCCAACAAGGATGGGAAGAAGAACATGTAAAGCACTGCATTTTCTACCAAATTCATTTTTAAAAATCATTAAATGGCTTTCTGGTTCTTTCACGTTATATGAAAATGACAAAAAATATAGAAATTTTATTTCTGATTTATGAATGTATGAAAATTAATTTCAGGATTAACAGAAAAAAGTTTTGTAGAAGATTTCCCACTCGCTGCTATAAAGCTGATGAAGAATTTTGCAATAAATATCCTTATTACTGTGAAGGAAAAAATAGAACAACGTTGGTAAGTACCTTTTTCGAATAAAAATTTAAGTGAATAAATCGGCTACAAAATCGGAAGATGGATTTTATTCGTAAATCATGTGGGTTTTGTAAAAAAACAAAATTTAAAATTGTATTATTGTTTTTTCCTAAGTATGAAAGAAAGTAGAAGGATAATTTTATTCTATAGATTTTATGTGCTTTTTTTCCAGCACGAAAGAAATTAAAAAGATAACTTTAATACAATTTTTTTCCTTCACTATTATTGCCCTTTCCACGGCAACTATGTCTCTGATTGAAATTGATTCCTTTCGGATTGTTAGGAAAGAAATGTCGAGAAAACTTTGCAGTGTCATGTTATCAAACAAAGAGGATGACAATGATAGATTTAGTAGGGTGCACTTCCGTTTGTCGCGAGGTTTTGTTTTTCCTTTCTCGTATACGAAGTATACAAAGAGGAAGTATTGTAATCGTCAAAAAATTCGAACTCGAGATTTTGACGGATCTCCACGTTTTAGACCTCCCTGAGTCCGAAAAACACAATTTTGGAATTATGTCTGTCTGTGAACACGATAACTCGAAATCTATTAGAGCTACGGGGATGAAATTTGGTATGTGGTCTTTAAACATAATATGTAGGTTTCTATCAAATTTTGGACAAAATCCGTCTATGGGAAGTCTGTCTGTCCGCGGTCATGTGAACACTATCACTCAAAAACTTGAATAGCTAGATGAATAAAATTTGGTACACAGTTTTATCATCATGAATGTAGGCCCGTATAAAATTTTGGGCAAAATCCGTCAAAGAGTTGACTGTCTGTCGGTTTGTATAATCGCATACTTGTAAAAATTATATCTCCTAAACCCTTTGGCTTAGATAAATAAAAATTGGTATGACATTTGCTAATATTAATTATAGATCTGTGCTCAAATTTCGTTTCAATCCGTTGAAAAAAAGGGGTTCAAATTGCATATTTGGTTCAAAATGCACATTGCGACTGTGTGTTAGCGAGCGTTTATCTTGGCGGTCTACGAAGGAAATTGTAGCTTCGGACGGACTTCGGAAATTATGGCAACTCCCTGAAACGGAAACTTCGTTCTGACATTCTCCAGATGGAAGGTATGCTAAAATCTTGTGTGATATCTGTAGTAAGATTTCGTTCTCAAAAACTTTAAATAAAATTGCGGTACCTCAGCGCGCTTATAAATTGAGAACTTACGCAATTTTTTTAATTGTTATCATTTTCCTTTTACACATAAACATAAAAATGGGCGCAGGCCATTTTAAAATTATAATGACTCACAGTTTAGGAAGCAAGCGGGACAAATAGTATACGGGACGTATGACAACCCTAGTCAGAGGGAAAATGACACCTTTTTGGGAAGTATACGAGAAAGTTTAGGGGAGACCACTCCCGCTGGTTTCTTTTATATCTCCGTTGGATATTCTGGATTATTGTACTTTATTTCGTATACCGATTTTTGTATTTAAGGTTAACGGAATCTTTTGAAATTTAGAGTAATAAAATTGACTGAATCAACGGACAAAAACTTTTAATTATACCGACATTCCTTATCGAAGAAGCAAAACCTCTCCATAAAAGATGGATACAACAGCACAAATTTACATAAAATGCGGCGATGCATTACATGAAGGCCTTCTATTGAACGCCCGGGCAAAGTCCGTAATGATATCTATTTTCTAATATTTCACGACGTTTCCGAGGAATTGTTGGATTCGTGAGTTGTGTTTGCTTGCAAGACCAAATGTCTGTGCAAAGAGAAAAATATAATTGAAGTTGCTGCTGTAATCTACTTTTTAGATAAAAAAAAAAGTTAAAAACTGAGCTTTTTTCTCTTTCCATATGAAAACTCCTTATTTTTCGTTTTGTATTTCTGGCATTTTCAATTGCATTTCTTTATGAAGGGGTTTGTTTATATTGCCGAAATAGCATTTGCCATTCTGTCACCTGAGCGCAGTGAAACCTCTGGATAACGATACTGTCTATGACGATAAACCTGCCTATAACGATATTTTCTTCGGTCCTGGTGGAATTCCTATTTACTCAATGTGTTTTGAACCTGCCGACATTTATAGCCACTTTTTAGATGCACCTTTTTCGGAGATAATTTTACCTCTTTAGAAAGCTGGTGCAGTACAGTCCCGATTTTTTTCCTTAGAAAACGACATCCCATGGTCCAGAATGGGAGATAACAGATTACCGCTGAACCTGGAATCAGAATGGCTGAGAACAGAGGAATTGGAATCTGCACAGGTGTTTGTTGCCTTTGTCCGGCTAGGCATTGTCACAATTAGCACTTCGGGCTGACTGCTTGTTCTTTGAAGTTCGTTTTTCCCTTGAATCTCCACGTCATAAAATACTGACATTATTACGAAATAAAACTATGCTTACATCTCCCTTTGATGCATACTTTTATTGTTAGTTAAAATGTTAACTTAAGTTTTCACCCTGAAATTTTCAAAATAAATAAACTTTATAAAATATAATCAGCGAGTATTTGTAAGAAGAATCAATCAGCGCAATAAAATTAGTTAGTATAATATTACATGCACGTATACACTAATATCGGCTGCGCAAATGCTCAAACTGTCTACAACGACAAGCTTTCTTTAACAATATTTTTTCTACGTCCTTACAATATCGTTATATAAGGTTTTATTATGTTTCTTTCAATGCTTTGAGAAACTGTGTAAAATGTTCCATACCTTGCATAGGCATTTTTTAGGATACGTTACCTTTAAAATGTGCATTTTAGTTTTTTCATACAATACCTAATTGTTTCATGAATTAACTGATGAAGAGTATAATAAAGCGTGTAATAAATTAATAATTCTGCACCTTAACTAGTTATTCTATAAATTAACTAATGATATACAATTAAAGGGTAAAATAAAAAAAAATGGCTGAATTATATTGCATACAAAACGTTACTTATACAAAGGTACAAAAAAATCATTTGCTACAACAGGGATTATTAAAATGGTTACAATATCGTAACTGACAAGCGGGAGTAATCATGCCGGTTATTTTACGCTTTAACGCGATGTAAAGTTAAACAAAGTGAGTTTTGAGATTTAACTGACTTGATCAGTTATTTTATGAAATAACTAGATATTCTATGAAATAAAGGATTTCATACTTAAACAGTAACAGTTACATTGAATTGGTGTATATGAACTGAACACTGCGTTAACATATCTTGAATTTTACACATGCGATAGCGTATATATGCATTGCAGTGCAACATTTCCGTATCGATTCAAGAGAATTTACTTTTAACTAGTTCTTGAGTTGTAATGTTTTTCCTGTTAATAATTATAACAAACAAAAGCTCTGTTTTGGATATAGACAATAGTTTGAGACTTAAAGGTACTTCCAAAAGTTACAAAAGTCTTAAACAATCAATCATGGCTCATTTTTTAAAATATATATTTAACAAATAAGTATCTCTTACAGATTAAGTAATGAGTTGCATTTTGCTAAACATTATTTAGGACTGACGGTATGACTCTATTCTGCATATTAAAGCAGTAATAACTTGACTATTCATGTAGGTATATTGCTAAGCTTGAAAACAAAATATAAAAAATGGCGGGTTTCTTTAAATGCATTTCATTTATGCGTAATTACATTTTATATATGACCATTAGATTATTAAGTGATGTCTCAATGACTGTCTTAAAATTTTGCGACAATTTCGGGTAACTTATAAATTTCAAGAAGAGCACCTGGTAATATTCTGCACAAATCAACGCTGTTAACAACACTAGTATCATTATTACTGGTATTTGTAGTTCTTCAAGTGCTCGCAACTTGTACACTGTTACTTGTACTTATTATAACTTTGGGCACTAAATTTATGACAGATTTTACGTACAGATTAAAAAATGCCATGAAGTAGGACTACTTTCTTTCGTTACCTTTCTAGATGGTTGATTAATTTTTTAATTTTCACGATAATAATACAAAAAGGTTACGTTTTTTTCTTCAAATTTTTGGTCGCTGTTTTGTTATAAAGGTGTTTTTCTTTCGGTTCCAGGTACCTTATGAAGAAAACTTTTCGCTGGTAAATAATTTAACAGTAAAAGACTTTCTGCAAATAGGACAATATCCAAGAGAATTGCTTGTAAGTCAAAGGTGAGACAATTGATCAAAAGAAATTTAACTGTTATTATCTTTTCGATTTGCGTAGGAGTAGTTTTACTTAATAATTATATAGGGAAAGGTTGTCGAAATTGGACCACCTGGACATTTCTTAATGTACAGTCATAGAAAAGCAATTTTATTGAAAAATTTGTGGTAGAATTTTTTGTTGTTTATTTATGTTCAGAAAAATGCAATCATTTTTTTTATGAAATGCACTTTAAAGTAGGAAAAAACAGCTTAAAAATTGTGTCATCGGTCCAATTAAGGAAATGGTTTTCTAGGTTGCATCACTGGTTTCTCAAATAGGGCAACCAAATCCTTTAAGATTAAAGAGAAAATATATTTTTTTTCTCAAATTTCTACCAGCACACAATGCCTGGCATCAAGTATGACATTTTCTGCTGTATCAGTTTTTCTTTTTTTGTTTCCTCACAAACGATACAAATGTAGTTTTTGTTCTTTTTTATCCAACATTTCTAGCTTTAGTGTCCTTTTATTTATTTATTTATCTATTTTTGCTTTAGTTTGTTCCATTTCCAATTTATGAGGACTACTAGTAGTGATAACTGCTTTCTGAGCTACTGCTGTAATTAAGATAATAATGTGACAAATTCGTCTTGTGGGTGTACGTGAATGCAGTCTAATAAGCAGGATTACAAAAAATAAAGCTCTTTATTTTACAGGTATTCTAAGCAAAGAAACGTAGCACAAATATTAAAACAGCACTTGTAAAAAATTCACAACAGAGATTACCATTAAATCTCAACACAGCGCTCAAAGGTTTCTTATTAGCTCACCAGCTTGCTTGCAGATCAAACTCCAACTGACTCTTCTTGGCTTGAGAGCTTGCCTTTTATACTTTTCAACAGGAAGTGACTTCATTACGTAGGAAGTGACATAATCTCTAGAAAGTTCATGAAACCAGTAGAAATATGTTGAAAGTTCGAGGTCCTTCTAGAGAATTCCTTTTGTCACCAAAGTCGCCAACTTTGTCGCCGAGTCGCCAAGATTAGCATCTCAGGGAAACGACTTTATAGCTTTGTAACAATAATCCCATCAATTTATGTAGTACAATTCAGACACCTGTTTGTGATCCAATCTAGGCAACTTTTTGGACAAAAAAATCCCCTAATTTTATCTTTAAACAATTTTAATAAAATTATTATAGTTAATTGTATCCAGCAGACTTCCTATCAAAGGATATAATAACATACTTTCCTACTTACTTTCAAACAGCGAAAGGGCTGTAGGTCTTCTGTAAAAAATAATTAATTGGGGATACTTAAATCTAAACACTTGTTCTCTAACGGTAACCATGTAGCGCTTTCTCTTAAATATGATTTTATACACCATATTTGCATCGTTACAATATAAGTTGCCTATTTTGCAGACCAAATATTTGATAGAATTGAGGTTATGATACCGGTCCAAATTCGACGACTTTCTCCTATATATATTTTCAATTTAAATTTTAGATATGCATGGGAAATAGTATTTAATCTACTGTATTTTTTTAGTTTTTTTATTTATTTTGGTAACTCAATTTTTTTTTTACTCCGAGTTTTATCGGGTTGTTTTTCCATTTTAATTATAAGCCATTTTCTTGATAATTCCCAAAAATATAATTTCACTATTTGTATTTCTGATCTGAAGGTTTGCTAACATGGCTGTCTTTTTCACTTTCTTTCTCCAAATGGAAAAATAACAAACTCCGATTCATTTAGAAAAAAAACTATTTCATAATCAGTAAGAAACTACACGCAAATGCATCATTCGTAAAATTAAACGCCATACTTCCTTTTATGATGTATAGATATTACTTTGAAACTCAAGCCTCTCCTCTTATTAAAGGAACATTCCAAAAATATAATATTCCTACCGAAAATTTTCAGATTTATCCTAATCCTGAATTTATATTAAAATGTTACTCTAACTGAGTTGCGTGTTTTTAAAATGAAAGAACTTCATTTGTGTAAAGACTTTCGACTTTAACATTTTCTAAAGAAATGATTCTAGTCTGTCGACTTTGGGAGTAAATGAGAATTAAAACTGCTATTAAAAATATCTCAAAATGCTAAGAGACATCTTCTAATTATGTTTCAAGATGTAATGAATATACTATAACGCTAATACTGTATTTGCATTTATGAGCATAATATTTGTTCAACTGTATCAGTTTCTAAAGAAATAATGCTTGGCAGTCAACTTTGAAAGTCAATGGGAATTTAACCTACTGTTGAAAATCATTTAAAATCCAGAAAATAAAATCTAATGATTTTTCAAGATTCAATGAGTATACAGTAGACTCTCTCTAATCCGACACATATAGGACCGGACACCTGTCGGATTATAGAGAGTATCCGGACTACAGAACGCTGCCCCATGCCCGATGCCATTACGGCAGCCAAACCGGTTGAATGGACATGGGACACAAATTTTGTCACCCAGGGACCGAACACCGGAACATTGAAATGCAAGCGCAATGCCTTGACAACTGTACTATCGGAACGCACTGTCCGGACTGCAGAGGATCAATAGGAAAATCATGTACTGAAAGGGGGCAGGGTTTCAAGTTTTAACAAGAAAGAATGACTCATCACTAAATAACATGTTCCAACAGGCGCGTCGAACTAGTGGGAGTGTCGGAGTAACGAGTGTCGTATTAGAAAGAGTCTACTGCAATATATCACATCTTTTTAAATAATTAATTTATTTATTTTAATTTATTGTCTGAATTATCGTTCCTACGCTGACTTACTTCTAGTCTAAATCCACCTCTTTTAAGGCGCCGATTCTTTTCAGAATTCTTGGCTGCTGTTTCTCTCACTCCATTAGAACGGTTTCAGGGTATTTATTATAAGAATGCATGTTGCAGATTATTATATTTAGTTACAAGAACATGACACGTTTATCTGGTGTTTTCAGAGGTTTCAAAGAAGAAAGACCCAAAGGCCCATTTCTGAGAGCGAAAAGTCTGGGTGGTTCAGGCAGAATGGGATGTTACAGTTTGTTCTCTGTTATAAACAGTTCGAAGAAGCCTAAAACAACACAAATTCAAAAGATGATTGGTATGTATGCTATCATTAATAATATACATATCCATGGAAGTTACTGAACATCAGTTATTTGAAATGCTCAGCACATACTGATCCAAATAATGTAAGCAATATTTTCAAAATTGCGCTCAGTTTTAGAGGGACTTCAGTAAAGAAAGTAGTTTTAAAAAATTGGGTTTATAAATATAATTTTGCCCTTTTTAAATGAATGTCGTTTAAGTACTTTTCGAACTTCTCTAGATCTAGGAACGCTTGTATTTCGAAGGTTTGATATATGCAAGTGACAGTGGCGAATCCAGGGGGTGGGGGCTATCGGGCCGCAGCCCCCCCCCCCAGAGTTAATTCAGAATTCTTGATTTTATTTAAAATCACTATAACTGTTTGTTCTTAATTTCTCTTTTTTAAAAAAGTAATAGAAGCTTGACAATATTGCTCTCTGGCTTGACAGGTTCGAAAATTTTCCTACTTTTCTAGTCATTCCATCTGCACTTGTAGCGTTGACGCCGTCGAAGACATTTTTTTGTCTAGTTATTTCATTGTATTTTTTTATTAAATTATCGAAAGTATTGTATTGTTTTTTTATGATTCTTATTGTCAGGCGAGTGAAGTCTATAAAGTTAAAGTGTTTGGGTTTACATAAGCCATGAAGTTTGACATTCGTCATGGCGATACAAAATTTTTATGACCTCATGACCAGCTCTGGTGACCCGAATCCTGGATTCGCCACTGGAAAGTGACATCCGTTTTAGAATGCAAACAACAATTATTTTTATCTTATCAAAATGGCGAAGTTTTTTTTTTTTTTTCGCTACAAAAACATCACATACAGGAAGTAGCACTTCATTATTTTATTTCGAAAAAAATTGTTCCACTTGAAGTAAGAAGTTGTAGGCTAGTATGCCGTATCAAACAAAACTTGCAAAGAAAGGTTTAAGTGATTAAAAAAAATAATGATTTCAATGCACTTAAAAGCATGGAAAGCCACCAAAAATTGTTAAGATAATGAACTCGAAGCATTACTGGATGAAAATCCTTGCCAAACTTAACAGAAAATGGCTAAACAAACATTTCTCTATGTCTACGTACAATAAGAAAGGTTCAAAAGCAAGGAAATTAGGTACTATGAGAATTGAAAGCCTTTAGACGGAAATCAAAAATTGGCATTATGACCGAACTGTTTCAAAACCGCTATATTTCTTTTGTCACGGAATTTGTTTTTTGCTTAAGATATGTTCAGATGTGACAACTTCTGATTGAAAAATACTTTGGAAAATATTTATTTCATTTTAACAAGAAAAAAAGTGTTTTTTTCTTTTCTCGCAAAAGGGCGTATTTACACACCTTACATTTTTGTATCACGGGATTCTTTGCAATTATCTTACTGTTCCGTTTGGGAGGACGGTTTTTAATAATGAAAGGAAGTTTCTAAAACTTTTCGCAAAATCAGTAAATTGTGAAAATTTAATGCAGTCATTACATAGAGTTAGATCTGGGAGCCATGACAGCCTGGTTGTATGGTATAGACTTCAGTATCAAAACCCGATTTTACCAACGATCTCCCGTATTTGTGGTCCTGATATACGTCGAATCGGATGACTAAAAATCCTCCCGCTGGTGTGGCGAGGAAGTTTAAAGATGGGGATGTCATCTCAAGTGCCCTCGTATTGATTAAAAACGGAACGTTATTCTAACTGAAACCAGCTATATCTGCTTAAGCGACAGGAAAAAAACAATTCACGGATTATTTATGTTAAACATCAAACGTAATTTTTGTTTTAAGCAAGTTATAATCTTAATTTAGAAGTAAACTACATTAATTGTGAGTGAAAAATATTCTTATAAGACTTGTGTTTCGTTATATTGAATTCATTCCATGATTTGGTTTGTTAAAGCATTTTTAATCAATATTTATGTTATTACTTTAAGCTGGGTACAACTTTAGCTTAGATTTTTAGGCTTACTCACTGTTCTTATGGCATTTTAGAGGTTCCCGCCCTGACTTTGGTTTTTAGTGTAAGTTCAGATGAAGAATTCATCCCTGGACATCGAACAGGTGTGTATTTCGCCATTCATAACCCATACGAAGGATACAACCCGACCCAGAAAGGAATATTCATGAAACCAGGGAAGACGTACAAGTTATATGTCACCACAGTAAGTGAAAAAAATATATTTCCCATGTAGCCCCCAAAAAATCACAATAATTTCTCTAAAACAAATTTTAAAAAATCTAAAATTTCTCCCCAAAGTAAACAAGAAATTCGACGTAAAAATGAAAGAAAGAAGTGATTAAAAACTGCATTTTGCTGTTCTGAAGATACATCAGACTTTCGTGCAATCTTGTTTAGACTTATGCTTTGAAGTTTGAGTGCCAAGCAACTTCATCGTGCCCCGCTATTAAACTTAAAATATGATGACTCATTATTAGTTACATTGGTTATTCTAATTGCTTTTCAAAGGTTGTAAAAGATGTGAAAATGAATGGTTACAAAAATATCTCTAAATCTTCCATACAAACTCTGTTCTGTTTCATCTTGAGGCTTATGAAAAATAAGATTGCAGGACTCCTCGTATATTCCAATTTTTATATACAGTATACTCTCTATTATCCGTGCGCGGATTATCCGGTTTGCGGATTATCCGTGCTCATTCCGGACTCACAAAACAAATTGAAGAGAAACATTTTCACGCTTATCATACATGTAAAATCGATGTTGATATTCGATCGATAGATTCATTCCGTAAAACTAGTGAGCCGTGGCGGCGGAGACTAAAAAATATTTTTTTTTTCTTCCTTCACGTGCAATCTCTACCGGTTCAACCCCTAATTTTCCGAGAAATGAATCGTCCACTTCCTGCTAGCTAATTTCTCATTCGAATACGGTTCTTCCTGACACGTCATTCTTTAACTTCTTCGTCTTCCTTCACTTTCGCACTTGTTCCTTTAGTTTTTGCGTCTTGTTTATCGTCAGTTAGTAGCGTGAAATTTTATACTGGTAAAAATGAGTGGTGTGAAACGAAAACGAAACGTTTTAAATGTTAAACAAAAATTAGAAATCCTTCAAAAACTTGATAATGGAGAATCAGCTCGTACTCATGCAGAAGATGTACTAAATGAGGGAAATACAATTTCTCATTCTGCTGCTCTACAATCTGTGGAAACGTTGTTGGTACAAAGAGGATTTGATTACGGTGACATTACTGCGGTTCGTAAAATATGTGTCGATATACGACAAGAGATGAACAAACAGCAGAAGCAAAGACGCATTGCAGATTTTCTAAAGCAATAAATGTTAAAAGGAAAATTCCTAGTTTGATTTTATACAGAATGCACATGTAAGTAATTTTTATATTTTTGTACTCATGTTGATTTTTTCTTTAATAAAAAAGGAGTTTTCGGATTATCCGTGTTTTTCTATTGCCCTCCCGGTGATTAACCCTGATAATCGGGAGTGCACTGTGTATTTCTTAAGAATCTCTCGTCGGAATTCTCGTCTCAGTCTAAATCGAAAGGGGATTTTGGCTGATGTAGACGAAACATAAGCAATGAAGAGGAGTCTAACCTGTGTTAAGACTCTACCAGAAGATTTTTAAAGTAATTTTTCAAATAAAAATTTAATTGAAGTTGTTCATGACCAAGAAAAAAAAAGAAACAGAAAGAGAGAAATAAAGAAAGAAATGTTACTTTTCGGGCTCAAGAAAGTCTGAAGCGTCTCTAAATGTAAGCAGCAATATCTGGTAGATACGGGATTAATTGAATGTTAATTTAAGGGAACATACATTCTCTTAAACCTCTAAAAAATGGGGGGAAACTGTCAAATTCGATACATTATATCCCCGAAACAATGCAATTCACAAACTCACTTTTTTTCTAGAAAAATATCTGTTCTTTCTTTTATAGTAGACACATTTTCAAACCTTCATATTGGTATGTGTTTATTTGAGAGAGTGATAAATATGGGTATAATTTTTGGAGAAAAAATTAGATAGTCACCTTGCGCGTTTGAATACGGATAAAATATTTATATAAACACAATATTTTGGTTATCTAAGTAATACAAACAGTCTGTATAAGAAACTGAACCACAATTTATTAACATTTCAATTTCATTTCTATTTTATATACCAATTTAAAATAAAAATGTTAAAAATAGTTAAAATTTCAACTTTTCGGCCCCCCCCCCCCCCAAAAAAAATGTCTTGGGAGAAATATGTCGAACATAGCAAAATACATATTCTGTGAAATTTCTACACAAAAATATTAAATAGTTCTTGGGATATCATGCATGCAATATCGAAAATACACATTTTGAGATATAGCGCTTTAAAGATATGGCCATATTCAATGTTTACGTTTACGACCTGATACATTTTCCTTCATAACTTTCATAATTATGGGAATTTTTTAACGCGAACTGTTTTAATTGTTCAGAAAAGACAGGGGAATAATATATTTTCTTTTTCACAAAATTGGAAAATTTTCGAGGTTTAACAGACGTATGCCTCCTTAAACGGAACCTAACAACAAGAACTATTATTATCATTTTGTTTTTGAACATACAACTATATCACAATTGTATTGAAAGGAAATGGACAGAGACGTCTTACCGGATGACAACTGTCTTACTGCAGGATGAAATGTACATTTTTCGTGTGATAGCACCAGTGCTATACATGGCTAACTTAACACCAAGCACTGCCTAACTTATATTGACTAGATTTTTGTTTATAATGATTAGTAACAAATTCTAAGATTGTCACACTTTCCAAAGGGTTTTTTCCCAAAGATTTTTATCTTTTTGTATAGGAAAAAGAATTGCTCTTACCGTATCCTTACGAAACTGACTGCACTGATTACACTGAATTGTGGGAAAGAAACAACAGAACCGGCCCTCGCATACAGGAGGTAAATATCCTTTTCCTTTTTCACTTGTTTCAGGAGCAGTTTGTATTTATTAAGGTGCTATCATATAATTAAGTGACGGCAATTTTTTTTCCTGCTGTTTGAATTGATAGGAGATAAAACTTTCATATTTTCATCTGTATCAAGAATACTAACACAACCCGACGGAGCTTTCTCCTCTCGATTTTCTCTTGTATTTACTGAAGATGACGCGTTCAATGTCTTGCTTCCTTAAAGTCAAAAGAATCGAGTGCGTGTTTTGGGTCTTTTCCCTTAGATGTATTGGGTTAAAAATTCGTTATCTGTAATTTTGTAGACAAGACTACATATCAACTGTCATTTATCTAGCTAGTTGTTTCTTACAGTTCGAATCACACATACAGACAGATAGTAAACTCCTTAGAGAATTCAGTAGAAAATTGAATGCAGATCTACATTTAGAGCGATCGTGTGCTAAAACTCATACATCCAGCTTGTTGCGTTTCTGAATTATCGTGTTCACATGAACACGGATAGACCCTTGGACGGATCTGATCCGAAATTTGAGACAGACCTATAATCCCGATAATAAAGTCATATGCCGAATTTCATTCATCTTGCGCATTTTGTTTGTGAGCTATCGTGTTCACAACAGGCAGGCAGACACAGAGAATTCCAAATAATACTTTTTCGGACTCAGGGAGGTATAAAATGGAGATTCAGGTCGAAGTTTTTAACGATTACAGTACTTGCTTTTTCCTTATTCCGTGTACGATAAAGTAACAAATAGGGATATTCAATTTTAAATTCTTTTTTTATTATTAAACTAGCCGTCTTCGCCGACCAGCTTGTTCGCCGGGAGTGTAATTTTAATTGAATCTTTTATGCATAATTTGATATTCATGATTCCCTTGAGAAAGTAATTTTATACTACAAATTGTGGTAGATATTTAACCCGTTTCTTTTTTATTCTAACTCGTAGCCTTCCACTTGTTCTGTTCGTTGTGCAAATGAACCTCACTAATGGAGTCATGTAACATCTAATTACACCTTGTTGGCGTCAACTTCAGTTTCTTATTCCTCATGCAAAATATGCATTTAGATTTCAACATTTAAATGGTACGGCACATTTTTACTTCCAGCAGCATGTTAACTGGATTAAAATACGCTGATAAAATAATTAAAACATAGGAACCATAATCATCCAGCTTACTGGATATATTTCCTAATACACTTGCTATTTTAGAGAAGATTTAGCTTTTACGGAAAAATTGACGAAATAAAAAAGGACGCAAATTCCATTGGGATATTACCTTAGTTTTCAACAATGGAAGAGAAGCAAGCAATTAAATATTTGTTTAAACGATGAAAACGATTTGACTTTCATTGAAACAAGGAAAAAGTATTGTTTTAAATCATGCCTAAAAATGCCTATATTTGAAAATTTATTAAAATTAGAGAAAAAAAATTGTACGGCAATTTAATGGATATCATTGAAAAGATAATTTTTAGAATTTTATGACGATGTAAAAATGGTTTTTGTGCTGAAATATTTCCGGAAACTATTAAGGATAAACGACAAAATTTCGCTTAATTTTTAATTAATTAAAATTTCGAGAAACCGACTCCGAGGTGGACATTCCCACCCTCCAAAGTATGCTTGTGCGAAATTTCGTAACTGTGGGTTCAGCAGTCGACCCTGTAGAGCGCCAACACACTCACAGACACACATAATTTTGCAACTCATTGCATATCTTGCAAGGGAAAAAATGTTGTGACCTCAAATAATAGAAAAACAAAACAAATAGTTAAAAAAGAAAAAAGTATAAATAAGAATACTTTCTAAATTCTATTTTATGTGTTTTAAATATTAATCGTTTCAATTCTTTGTTGATGCAATCACTTAATGCTGCTGCGTTGAGCGCGCAAAAAGGTGTATTGTTATCGTTATTGTTTAAATCTTCTGTTTCTTATTTATACTTTTCTTTTTTAATTATTTGTTTTGTTTTTTTATTATTTGTTTTGTTTTTCTATTATTTGTTTTGTTTTTCTATTATTTGTATCTGTATTTTATTAGAAATAGCTGCATTTGCGCCATTCTATATAATACAAAGAGTTTTAATTTTTGACTAATTAATTTATATTTAATATCTTTGTTATATTTTATTAATTCTAACTGTTGTGACCTCAAAGTACATCCTACGACAGTGTTCAGTTAGACACCAGATGATATGTGCTGCAGTTAAGTTTCATTTCTTCTAATAGAATGTTTCCAAATTCCCTTGATCGAAGTATTTCGATATTAAGTTGAATTTTTTTATTGAGACAATGTTTAGCATCGCTCCGCCCTCACGTAATGGAATTTTTCTACATTTTCCATTATTAGAAACTTTTTTATGTTTTATTTGATTTCAAAATTATTAATAGAATGAAAAGATTTTTAAAAACTTTATAGGGAAAAGTCGTCGAATTTGGGCTGGTACTTAGATTGGACCGGTATCATAACTTCAATTCTATTAATTATTTGGGTCGTAAAATAGGCAAATTAAGTTCTGGCGATGTAATCATTTTTAAGAGAAAGCGCTGCGTGGTTACAGTCAGAGAGAAAGTGTTTAGATTTAAGTATCATCAATTATTATTTTATTAAAAGATAAAAAACCTTACTCTGATTTAAAAAGTAAAGAGAAATTTATGTTATATATTGTATTATATTAATAGGAAATTTGTCTTGCTACAATTTATTATAATTATTTTATTGAAATAGTTTAAAATAATGTATGGGGAATTTTGTTGTTGTTGTTGTTCAAAAGTTGCCTCATTTTGCAGTATTTTTTTATTTATTTCTTACCGAAACAGATGTGCCAACACAAATGTTTATTGGACGCCACCTCAAAGCACCTAAACTGCACTACAGTGTTTAACCTCTATCCGAGCAATGAAAGGATATGCAAAAGCAGTAAGTAGCCCTTTTATAGAAACTAACTCTATGGTATTTAATAGGTAAACGCATCAAGACTTTGCAGGAGCACCGCTGTTTACAATAAAGCACTATATTTACCTAGCTGGGACAACATCTTTTTCGAAACAGTTCTAAGCTGCAACTTCGTCTTTGGGAAATTGAAGAAATCTACAGGAGTTTATAATTTGGTCAAAAGGGTCAGTGAAGCGACAGCATATTGTAGTTGGCGATTTAATCACGAAAGACGAGTGCTTGTTGACTGAGCGCATTATCGCCCTACCTATTAAACCGGTACAGAGCAAGGCACGGGAGGAGAGGCTGGTGTTGCTGCATTAAGCGTGCTATTCACCGCTGCTCCACTGTGGAATTTTTGGAACAAGAGAAGGAAAAACCAATGATCAGTTTTAAGCCGGCCATTCACTTGAAGTATAGCCATTCCATTTGTCCTAAGCCCAGTTTTTTCCCCCCAACCATTTTAATCGAAAAATACAGGCACACCATTCACTTGTATTTAAAAGGACGCTAAGTCTGAAGGAAGGTAGGGGAGAGCGATCTTCTCTCCCTCTCTACAGCTGCTTGTCAATCGCTCTTCTATTTTCACCAGTCAGAAGATTTTAATTTTTGCTCCCTTCTAAGCGAGGCTTCAATCTACGCAAGGCATTGTTCTTTTCGCTAGCCCCTTTAAGGGTCCCTCTAATTTTTCTTTCCGATTTCAGTCCAGACGGAATGCCAACCACCACAAGCCATTTGGCTGATTTCGATATTTTGATGGCTTTTCCGTTCTCGCGTTCCAAAATATCCAGTTTATCTGTGAAGTGAATGTCCGGCTTTAAAAAGCGATGAAAATTGGCTCGAATGGATTTTAAAGTGATGGAATTACGAATAGTTTGAAAACTGACTGGAATGGCCGGATGGCCTTTTGAGAACCCCGCTGCGAGGGTAGCGGGAAAACAAAGGTTCTGCCTAGATTGGGACCCCGCGACGAGGCTAGATCATGTTGAAAGTAAAATCGGAAATCCGCCGTGTGTGGGGGGAGGAGTAAAGGGTGGGAAGAATTCTGCGACTTTGAACCTTATCTCAAAACAAACTTCGGAACAACCTTGAATGTTTTGCCTAATCTTTCGACTAAAATAAGCGGAATACAAACCAGTTGTTGGGAGAAATGGCTTAGTTTTTCTTTCTCGTGAATGTGCAGCTTTACCGTCATGGTGAAGCCAGTTTTTCGCGCGATTGCTCTGGGTTGACCAGTCAGGACCTCTGCAAGCCAACACGAAAAGGTTTGTTTTAGTGGCCTTTACCACCCCTCAAAATTTATCCCATTCCCTCAGTCAGCAAGAAAACTTAGCTGTCAAGATCTTGTCTTTCTGTTTAACGAAATTTCACTGTAACTAATGGGCTTTGGTGTCATACTGTATCAAGGCCAGTTCGATTCCAAAACTGTAGAGGAATTTTACTGACAGGTCATGTGTATTAACTGTAATTAAAAATCCTATTGGATCATCAATGGGAAGAATTAAAAAAGCGATGGAAGCTATGTGAATTTTTAAAAACAATAAAACAAGCTTTTTTAATTTGCAAATTCAACAAGCCTGTGAATTTGCAATTAGAGGTACAAAAAAGACTAAGCATTCAGTAATTAAAAAAAATGAATAGCATACTAGTTCGAATCATGATGCTTTTTTCATGAAATGGTCTTTTGAGTATGTTCATATATGTGTGTAATGTGTATTTATTATAAAAGTTGTTGTTCAGCAGTTCAATTTTATAATAAAGAGAATAGAACCTGGGTGTATGTTTTCCCGTTGACTTTCTCGAATCCGTACGTAACATAGCACGTTTTATGCTTAGCTTTATAGCTATTGTATAGTGAAGCGAATCGAGTTCGCATTTTGGTCTTTGTCTATTATCCAACTGGATACACAATTAAATATAGATATATGGTTATAGCGTCACGATCACACACCATATTTCATATATCAAGCTTGTTGGATTTTTGTGTTATTACGTTCACATACCCTTGAATAGACAGAACGATTGACAGTCAACCCGTTGAAGAATGTCCTCCAAAATTCGAAATACATCTTCAATATGGGTGATAAAATTATATACTAAATTTCCTCTATCTAACTTGCTGCGTTTGGGAGTTATCGTGCTCAAGCGCACACAAATGGACAATCAAACAAATTTCTCATTGAGGGATTTCGCCCAAAATGTGACACAAATATGCAATTTTGATATAAATACTACGTACAGAGTTTTATCCTTCCAACTCCTTGCATTTGTGAATTATCGCTTTCGCAGACAGACAGACATAATTCTAAAAATGGTATTTTCGTATCAGAAAGGTCTAAAGTTGGACATTCACGATCACTCCACATGGCGCAAATTCGGTCGCACGGCGCCAAAACCGGTCGTAAATGCGAATATCCAATAAGAATTAGCGTGACGTAGTCGAAAGTTTGAAAATCCAACTACGCTTAAAATGCATTTGGTCTGCCGGGTCATAAATGCTGAAATGCGACCGGTGCAGATCGTGGGGGCGGCTCTCTCGCACTAGAGAAAATCGAAGATGGCGGGAGCTCGCGTTTTGAAGGCAGAGTGAAAAGTAGGTGATTGGTTTGTGGTTTGCGTGGAGCGGCTTGTTCGTGACCTACCTAAATGGACGGGCTGAAAATGGAATGGTGTGGAGAGCCACCACGCCATTTTCGTGGAGCGGAGTGATCGTGAATGTCCAGCTAAAAAGTATAGACTCATCAACATCTTTAGGCAGAATTGTTTAATAATTGCAATATTTTCTCTTTCCATATACTTCGATATTCTTTGTATGCGAGAAAGTAAGAAGGTGACGAAAATCGAAGTGAAGGGATAGGTGTACATCTAGAGAGAGAGGTGAATTGCGTATGTGTTCTTGATTATTTGGATGCAGCGAAAGAGAGAAAAATGCAAAGCATGTTAACGATTGCGTATGAGCATGGTAAAATACTGATTATGTGCTTCATAGTTTGCATATTGTTTGTGTCTGTAAAATAATTTTAAATCTGTAAAGTAGAGAGAAACATGAAATAGATATTAGATCTATTTATTTCCAGTAATTCTCACCAATTGATAACTAGACATGAAACAACTAGCAGTTTTTTCCAGGCACATATCTTTGATACCTAAATTCTTGTATCAAATTTTTGTTACCGTAATTATTAATATTACCGTCAGTTGTTAATATTTGTAAATAATAAAGATATAAAAATGCAAGTCAGATATTTTTAATACAAACTAAATATTTCATTACCCATTTTAAATCAAAATCTCTTAAATTTTGTTTTGCATAGTTCTTAAAATATAAATAAAACAGATAAAATAAAAATATTTCGAACTAGGCAGCCATTTCTTAACGAACTTCACTTCAAACGTACGCTTACATGAGTGAGGAATGCGCTGTTCTTAGTTTTCATAGATTTAAAAATAATATGGGTTTACAAAGAATATTCTAATTTATTTTCTTCCTACATTTTAATTGCAGATGAATTCGTGCACAATGAAACTATAAAAGATTTCTTCCGTTGCTCTGAAACCTGCAAAAACGACTGTTCGTAAGTATCAATTTTCAGTACCTTCTCGAAGAAATAACCAGCGGGAGTGGTCTCCTCTAAACTTTTTCGTATACTTCTCAAAAAGGTGTCATTTTCCCTCTAACTAGGGTTGCCATACGTCCTGTATACTATTTGTTTCGTTTGCTTCCTAAACTCTGAGTCATTATAATTTTAAAATGACCTGCGCCCATTTTTATGACTATGTGTAAAAGGAAAATGATAACAATTAAAAAAATTGCGTAAGTTCTCAATTTTTACGCGCGCTGAGGTACCACAACTTTATTTAAAGTTTTTGAGATCGAAATCTTACTACAAATATCATGCAAGATTTCACCGTACCTTCCATCTGGAGAATGTCGGAACGAAGTTTCGGGTTCAGGGGGTTGCCATAATTTCCGAAGCGCATCCGAAGCTACAATACTTCGTAGACCGCCGAGGTCAAAAGCCAACTATACTAACTTGAGTAAAATAAGCGAAACGCTCGCCAACACACAGTCGCAATGTGCATTTTGAACCAAATATGCAATTTGAACATCTTTTTTTCAACGGATTGAAACGAAATTTGAGCACAGATCTATAATTAATATTAGCAAACGTCATACCAATTTTTATTTATCTAAGTTAAAGGGTTTAGGAGATATAATTTTTACAAGTATGCGATTATACAGACCGACAGACAGTCAACCCTTTGACGGATTTCGCCCAAACTTTTATACGGACCTACATTCATGACGATAAAACTGTGTACCAAATTTTATTCATCGAGATATTCAAGTTTTTGAGTTATAGTGTTCACATGACCCCGGACAGACAGACTTCCCGAGGACGGATTTTGTCCAAAATTTGATTGAATCCTACTAATTATGTGTTAAGTTCACATACCAAATTTCATCCCTGTATCTAAAACAGTTTTCGAGTTATCGTGCTCACGGACACACAGACAGACATAATTCCAAAATTGTGTTTTTCGGACTCGGGGAGGTCTAAAACGTGGGGATTCGTCAAAATCTCGAGTTCGAATTTTTTGACGATTACAATACTTTCTCTCTGTATACTTCGTATACGAGAAAGTAAAAAGTAAATGCAAAGCTAATCACTCGAACCAAAACAAGAAGATATGCAATTTTTTACATTCACTTATAATAATTATTATCGGGCTGTACTCTCCTGCGAGTCTGCGGCGATCCAGGACGCCTCCACCCCAGGCGGCAGTTCCCGAGGAGGAGCCTTTTTTCTTTTACATAGTTGTAAAAGGTATGCAATAAAGAGAAAGAAATGAAATTAACAGCTACTATTTCTGTGTCTTTGCTGACCGATTTCATTGTAAACAATTGCAAAAGCTCGATTTTGTCAGCGATTTATTTCTATATAATTTATTCGAAGGTGTGATTTGTAAGCTATTTATTTACTTTGCACCTGATCTATTCAAGTTATAAAATATTTAAAGAACTGTGGACACCTTTCTAAAAAGTACTCGAGATGGACACGAAGCGCCACACTTCTCGTAACAAGAATTGCTGACTTGTTTGAAAAGAAAAATTAATGTCTTCTGTTCTTTCTTGTAAAAATGTATTGATTCAACCCTAAAAGTAGGGTTTCTTTTTTTACTTTCTCGTATACGAAGTATACAAAGAGAAAGTATTGTAATCGTCGAAAAATTCGAACTTGAGATTTTGACGAATCTCCACGCTTTAGACCTCCCTGAGTCCGTAAAACACAATTTTGGAATTATGTCTGTCTGTGAACACGATAACTCGAAAATTATTAGAGCTACGGGGATGAAATTTGGTATGTGATCTTTGCACATAATTTGTAGGATTCTATCAAATTTTGGCCAAAATCCGTCTATGGGAAGTCTGTCTGTCCGTCCGCGGTGATGTGAACACTATAACTCAAAAACTTGAATAGGTATGTAGATAAAATTTGGTACACAGTTTTATCCTCATGAATGTAGGTCCGTACAAAATTTTGGGCCAAATCCGTCAAAGGGTTGACTGTCTGGCGGTCTGTATAATTTACTTTTGAAACGAATCCGTTATCTCCACGCGCATACGTACTGGCAGCAAACTCTGTGCACGCGAAAGCTATGGAGCGAATTACTTCACTTTGTCCTTGAGCCCGCAAGCGCGGAAGTGTGTGATAGCTGGATTTTCATCGGTGCGCATCTCTTTGAATTTGATTCTTTACCTAGATATTTTTCAATCACTGTAATGAAAAACCTTCTGATAGTCATTGAATTCTGGGTTACAGTAGATGCGAATTTATTTTATCCACGCGGGGGGAGTTGAAACGGCACCTTTTTGGAGAAATATACCAGAAAGTTTAGGGAAGAACACTCCGCTGGTTAAGAAAATGTAAAGTTTTATTTGCATTTCGATGCATAGCAAAGTAAGTATAGAAGCAGAATATTAATGCTTTTCTTTTGAATATCGACAACCTTTGTAAAATATAAAAGAGAAAACCTGTTTAAATTTTTGATTTAATTGATTTTCAGTTAGTCAGATCAGATAATCTAGCTGCAGATAGAAACACTATTGTCGGGAAATGCTTAAGTTTTTTTCTGGATTAATCTAGAGCAAAGTGTCTGAAACTATGGGTACTGACCTCAATTGGGGTCGCAGAATCATTCATAAGGTATGTTACAATCAGATCCTTCTATGCAAATAGAAAGGAGAAAAAAAAAATTGAAAACCCGTCTTCATTTAAAACACGAAATTTTACAAACTACTGAATATATTTAATTTCATTTCTATTATCTATCATTGATTAATATTTTTATTTTCTCTTCGTAAATTTGGGATCGTGGAAATAATGTTATGCATATATGTGACAGCTCAATTTTTTTACCTTAGAGATGTTAGAATGATCGTAAATGGAAAAAGATTAAGAGGTCTTGATCTCGAATTATTCTGTTGTAATAAGTATTGCGGTGTTTCAGATTAATTCCAACATTAGAACACAAAAAAAAAAATGTCTTTTCTGTACTCGTTTTTTATTCCAACATTAGAAGACAAACAAAAAATTTTTCTGTACTTGTTTTTTATTCCAACATTAGAAGACAAACAAAAATATCTTTTCTGTACTCGTTTTTTATGTTGTACGAAAAGCATGACATTTCGATAAGCATGAAATACCTAAATAATTATATACCTTTCTAAGCAAAAAAAATTTATCTTTGATTGATTACACTACTGTAACAAAGCCACTTTGATGGTGTTCGTTTGTTTTATGTAAGCTCCTGTAGATGGCAGTAATATCAATTTTGAATTTTTGAGAATTTTTTTTTGTTTTGTTTATTTATGAGTTTGTTCGAAATACTTCATAGGAAAATTTCTTTTCTTATTTGCCCCAGGATCAGGATAAAAAAATTGTTTATAACCAGTAGCATTATTCGATGGAAATTTTGGACAAAATACATTTCAATGCAGATTGGTTAAGCTTTAATAAAATGTTTCCTCTTAGTTTGAAACAAATGATCGTGAATAATATAATCTAATTTCAAACGCTTGAAAGGATCAGATAATAATGGTACCATTTTTACACAACAACCAGTTTTTTTAAAAAAACAGTTACTCAAATACGTCTGTAATAGATTAAGCTTATTCGATCGTCAAAAAACATCTATTGAACAATGTCTAGTTTAGTTTACTTATATTAACGTCCCGTTTTGAAGCAACACGAGGACTATTTAGGGACGTAATTTTGAACCTCTGTCAGATGACGTATTGATCAATGTCATTACGATGTTCGCATAAATGATTTCTCCAATATCTTCCCATATTACTTATTCATCTTTTATGACATTATTTCCATAAATTACAAAATGCATTAGGATTTAGTGGCAAGAGTAGCATGCAAGTTTTAAAGTTAAGTGTTTGTAAACATGAAATAAAAAAAAATTAGAATTTTATTTCTGGGTGCTTCGAATATAGAATTTTTGAGATAATTTATTAAAGTTTTATATATTAGAAGCCTATTTTAAAACGCATTAGAAGCAACATCCATACCTTGTTTGCACGAACCTTAAAACCTATTGATATTTCTCCAACTCTCTGCAATTATCGAACACTCTGGGGAAAGGTACTATCATTATATTCGACAGTTTTAAATTCACCTATCGATTAGATTGATATTTGGTTGGCATTCCCTGCACGTTCCACATACATAAAACTGCATTTCAGAAATGTACTTTGACATGAATAGGCCATCAATAGCCTGATATTTATTAATGTCGATGTCGAATCAGAATATAGTCAAAGTAGCTTGCAGAAGTCGAAATTTGGTCTCTTTGTTATTTATTATTTTGGTCTCGAAAATAACTTTATTAGCATAAAGCGAATTTTCTTTAAAAACTTCTTACAGTTTACTTAGTAGTCAAAGCCTTCGTAGAACTAAATTAAATGCAGAAAAGGGTTGATTTATCTCCAAAAATATATCAATTAAATGATCAGCCGTAAAATAATTGCTGAAAATCTATTTTCGATTCGAATGGTAAAGCTGTTACTGAAATTTCATTGAGTAGAACGGATTAAACTGAAGCGTACAAGCCTTGACTGTTGCAGAATGCTCACTGCTTAGTATGAGGCGATATCCACAAGATTAATCAAGTATTGAAAA
>BGPR01005474.1:0-13993 GCA_013235015.1 Araneus ventricosus | reverse complement strand
CAGAGGTTCCTTAAATCTGTGGTACGCGTATCCCTGGGCAAGCTAGGCACCATAGGATAGGAGGACATGTAGGGTCGCACGAAATCAAAGTTGTTAATATGGAAAAAAAATATAAGGGATAAAAGTTAGAAAATTTGTTTTCCAAGTAAATACTTCTATTTAACAACACTCTGAATATTTGATTATACGGAAATGTGATTTTTAGCTATTCTTATAAATTAAAACAGAAATATAATTACAACATGGTTTCATATGCTTTGTATAGAATATACTATTGTAAAAATACAATAAAATGTAAAATAAAAATAAGTTCTGAAATGTTATTATAGAAGTCATTTCACTTTAAACTAACCTCATCTTAACATTATTGGAAAATTCTTGCAGTATTAGAGGATGGTTGGGGGGGGGTTGTATATGACAGATGGTACGGAGCACGTTCCCTGACCTCGTGCACGAAGCACACTGTCTGGTTTGAATGGAGTGGGTCCAAGGGGGATGACATTGGAGGGAGTAAGCGAAAACAGAAAGCAAAGAATAATCAAGTGGTACGCGAGGGAAAAGGTAGGGAACCTGTCTTAAAGTGAACATTTGTTTGTTCACATTTTTCGAAATTGTGGGGATGTCTCAAGACAAGGATAAAGGAGAAAAGGTGCTATTTTTGACAAAAAATTAACCCTTATACTTTTGTCCTGTGAGAAAAATCAAACAGCAGGTGTATGCGACCTTCCGCCAATACTGCTGCAGGACTTTTCGATGACACATTATTGCTGTTTAAAGCTAGCGTGCTAAACATGTGGAAAGTGAAAATAAGAGGTGAAAAGAGGTACAAACAAGGCGAAATTTGTACTGTATATGACGGAGAGCACTTTGAACAAGGAAAATAGAAAAGCAGGACAGGCTGACTAATTCCCCTATTCCATCTCTTAGTCCCGTTTTGTGACGTCACAGTTTCGGAACGCGAAATCAATCAAATTTGCATTCTGCTTCTGTTCTTAGTATTAATATACAAGGGTGTCTGCGGCCAAATCGATAATGCCTGCCACCTTGGTGACTGACATTTTATCCCTATTTTTCTCACCGTTTTTTGAGGATAGGAATGCTAACTCTGAGGCAGCCACCAGGTGGCGCTGTAACGGGGTCTCATGGCATAGCGCACAGACGTTTTACTAAACCTAGACACTACTTTCATGACTAAAGATGCCACTGTTCTGGTTTAAGGGGGTCGCCTTTAGATGGCGGGGAACCCGGCTATATACACATGGTTCTAACAAGGGAGGGCACGACTCTAGGAAATTCAATCGTGTGAAACTTCGCATATTATATAGCCTAATTAGGTGTTCACCTAATAATTAAGGTAAAGTGCAATGGCCGCACAAAGGAGAAATGAACCTCAAATTCTAGACACAGCTATATACACAGTAACTACCAAGACGTGTCACAGTGCCTAGATCTGCTTAGTCAGAGCACTTCTCATGTCCCTCAGTTCTGAGGTCCCTGTTCGCTCTGTTTAGTTTTAATTTTTCGTCCACAAATTATTAAATTAATTAAAACTTTTAAATTCAAATTGTAATTATTTTAATGTAAAATAACTGTATTATGATATGAAATATTTGAAAATACATATAAAATAATAATAACAGTAAATAATAAAATATATATAAACAATAAAAATAATGATAATAATATATAAACAGTAAATAATAATAAAAAGGCATATTCAAGGCTAAATAATAAATCTATAACACCACATCATGAAACGTTTATGTTTAGCATTATCTCATAAATTTTAGATTAATAAAGTATATTCTACTTTATTAATATTTTAAATTTATCTTTTAGTTTACTACTAGTAACCCATGATATTCATATTTAATTGAAATATACTCCAATAATTTAAAACTTTCAAATGAATCTATAGATGATAATTTTGAAGTTTATAGTTAATATTTATCAACATTCAATAGTTCCCATTCTCACTAACATAATTAACAAGAAACAAAGATATGAGAAGTGAAAAATAGATACACTGTTTTAGACAATCCTTTAAATTATGAAATCAACAAAATGCTCGTGACTGTATTACGGTGATGCTATCTTTTATCTAACGAGAGTAATAAAAGCAAGATAGATATCCTGGGAGTTCATATTCGTTATTATTACTGCAATTTTTTTGCAGTTTGTTGATTAACTGAATTGGCAAGTGAAAGAAAAGCATTAATTAAATTCAATTCTTAAATTTATTTTTTATTACATAAAACTTATTATGTACATATTATTGAAGATTTATGCAAAATGAATATAACTGCTCTGTCAGTTATTATTATTACTTTGTTTGGAACAGATCTCACATCGATAAGTAAATGATGCTTTTCGTCAGCTGTATTTGAGCTACCGTCATGTCGATTTGTCCTTAAAAGTTTTATAATAATCATACGAATGGGAGGAATGAATTTCAACAAATCTCATCATAATAAGGTATATGCCCACTATCTGCACTATATCAAATAATCTATCCTGTAATGAACCAACATCGTATTTATGAAAAAATAGTAATGTAATTAAAACAGAAGTAGCATCAAATGAGCGTAAAGCCACCTGGAAGACACAAAATTGAAACATCTTTCAAAACGGTGAATCCGACATTAAAACGAATAAAATTCGCATATTTAGGGATCAATATCTTAAGGAGGAGTTTGTACAAATAACTTATTATTATTTAAACTTCAAGAAGAAGACAGAACAACGAATGACAACAACAACAGAAAAAGCCGTACCTTTAAGACAATATCATTGCATTAAAAAAGTTTAATTTAATTTTATTATGCATAATGCAATTTGCAACGATTTACATTAGAGCTTGAGCAATCAGATTGGCTTCTGAAATAAATTATTTATTATTCAATGGCCAAAAAATTTTGTCATTTAGTGGTGTTAACTTATTATTAGAGGAATTTGTTTTTATATAAACAGTTAGGAGTCAATCATGCTTTTGAAACTAAAATTTTAAAAAAATCTAGTTAATCGATTTGGTAAGTGAGGCATTCAAATATGTATTTATAATTACTTTATTGTTTATTTATTTTATTATTATTTTAACTGTAATTGAAGTATCATATAAACTCAAAGTTATTTCACGTATGTAAAAAATACCATACTTATTTTAAAATATTTTTTATTTTAATTTAATTTGGTATACTTTGAAAAATAAAAAACCGAAGGCAGGACTGAACTACGGACCCTAGCGCGAACAATAGGAGAGAGCATAGACACTGGAGCACCGACGGTTTGTGATGAGTTACTAGTATATGCTGCCGGTACCCAAAGTTTTAGGGCCATTTTCTCCGAATCGTCTGGACATTGCACTTTATTACATTAATGGGTGAACACCCTAATGGTATGCCAAGTTTCATCCCTGAACTGAATTTCCAAGTCGTGCCCTCTAGGACGGCGGCTATTGCGAAAATAAACGTTTTCTGCCGATTCACATTTATTTTCACCTCCTCGGTTTAATCCTGGCGGATATAATCATGGAAAATAACCGTCTTTGAAATAACCGGTTTCGGCGGCAACACCTTGTGACAAAATTTTATTAATGTTGCTTTACAAGAAATCAATCCATTGACCAATATTTATCCGCTGTTCATAAAGACTCTTTCAGTAATCCGCCAACCAACAGACGCATCGAGTGAAAGGTTGTCATTGATTGGCTCTATGATGATGAAATTAGAAGCTTTATAACGGTAAATTTAGTCTAATGAACCTAAAATCGAGCTCTATTTCCGAACCGAAGTTTTTTACCTGCGTATTGATTTTTGAAAAAATAACCGGTTGGCAACTGGGACAAAAATAACTTAAACAACTGGTTAACTGAAACAAAAGTGCTCTTGGTTAAAACTGGTGTTTTTTCCTATCCCACTATGAATCAAGAAATAGATTTTCAGGCTTCATTCAGCCTCTTTTTGAAAATAAGTTAAAGTTTTTCATTTCTTATCTCTACAACAGGATCTGTATGATCTGGAAAAACATCAGAAGTCCTGAAAAAAAATTAAAAATTAACTTTAAAAAAATAGAATTTTCGAAAAATTCTTCACAAAGAAAGTAACTCTTAGCAAGAGTATCGTAAATTTCAAAATTGGAATTTAACTGATTCAAGAATTAGCCAGTTAAAAATAAAGCCGTAAATTCTCCTGTGCATGTCTCCAAGAAGTAGGGGTGGCGGTTATTGGTGAAATAACCGGTTTTCGGTTATTCAGGTTTTTTCACCTCCGACTTAACCTGACCTCCGATTATTATTGGTTGCTTTAACGTGTTTATTTGTCTCGCATATTTTACTTCCGTATAATTGTTTCCTTGGATTAACGTACTCTGTACCGTTTTCTTCTACAGTTAGATGTCACTATCGAAGAAAAATAAGGAAAATCAATAATGTGTATCTTTTGTTTTGATTTCATTTTCAAAACGTTTACGTGTCATTGTGGACAGTTTTTTTTTTTCATTTTGTTGAAGTCCTTCTTGAATTCCACGGCAACGCCGTGCGTGTCCTGCTACTATTCTATATCTGAAAAGACTGTAATAAGAAGTCCTTTTTTGTAGGTCAACACCTTCTATTCTTTTTGGGTGGAATAAATTATAGTCATTTGTACGAAGAAGGAGATTTATTATAATAACAAAGTTGTATTGAAAGTTTCTATAAACAAGTTTAATAGAAAACCAGTACATAATTTTGTAAATACAACAGAGACACTAATTTTCAGTACAAATTCATACTAGTTATGAACTTTTTTGTTTCCTTCATTTTCTTGATTATGGCAGTCATTTAGAGGATTACTTCAAGAGAAATTTTATTTGCATTCATTCAAGCGCAGTAGAATGTACATATTTTAATATTTATTCAATGAATAAATAGTGAAACTTTTTCGAGATACTTAAATAAATTTGAAACAGAGGTAGAGGAACAATATAAATATTTATCATCATCTGTCAAACTTCTTGGTGATTTCTGCTTTTAAATTTGACATCCTTTTTGATGCACAGGAACCCCAAAATTCGGACCAGTGTCTCTATGAAGTCCGTTATTGTATCAAAGAAATTCCCAGCCATATTCCGATGAATCCGCTGGATCGTACCAAAAGCTTCCAATATACTGAAAAGGAAAGAAAATAAGTACAATAACAACATAAGTGCTTAGAAAATTAAATTCTATGAATGTAAAAAAAGAAAAAGAACAAACATTAGATATTCTAAAATATATGCAGTTATAAAGTTAAATACCCTGGTTTATCACAGAAAGAAATTACTTATATTAACTGTATTACTTTTCAGTGGCGAACTTAGGTTGCTATCGGGCTGCAGCCCTCCCAGAGACAAACTAGAATTTAATTTATTTAAACTACAACTGTTTGATTCTTAATTTCACTTTTGAAAATAATAAAACGTGACAACATTTCTTTCTGGTTTGACAGGCTCGAAAATTTTCCAATTTTATAGTCATTCCAATTTGCATTCGAAGCATTGACGCGGTCGAAGAGATTTTAGTTATTTCATTTTTTTTATTAATTATCGAAAGTATTGTAGCTGTTCTTTGTGATTCCCATTACTGTGGGTGGAGTAAAGTCTGTAAACTTAGTGTTTTGGTTTACATATAAGCTATGAGGGTTTGACATCTCGTCACGACGATACAAAATTTTGTAAGGACCTCAGCCCCTCCCAGACCCAAACTCTGGATTCGCCACTGATTCTTTTCTTTTCCATAAGACAACGAGCTAAAAGCATGAAACAATCATAAAGAACATCTTGAAAATTGCTGCAAATCTTTGAAACTCATAATACCCGTTGTCTGGAAAACGAATATCGGGGTTTTAAAACTATTAAGTACTAATTAACTTGGCCTTAGCATAAATGACAGAATGAAAGATAACCCACCCCTGCACCTCTTTTCCTATATGTGAGTACCATTCGTCACACAGAACACGTCAGACACCTATGAGTCGAATTCACACAATCCTTTAAAACCCTCAAAGAAAAAACACCCAGATTTCTTTAGGGCTACGCGAAAATACTGTCTCATTACGTTCCAGGTTCTTCTTCCGATGCTCTTCGTCGTTCCGTACTCTTCCTTTACAAAGACATTCAACGGCTTTCATATCGATGATGCCTCGTGTAGGGATGTTGTAATCACCTGGTGATTGTAACGAGCTATTATGGAACGCGAGCTTTATAACGATTACGGATTAAAAAACTTGCAAACGGCCACACATTTTATGTTCGAAGTCACCATTTAGCTACTTGCGAATTTAAGCGAACAGTAAAGGTAACAGCTTTAAGAGCATGCGCTTAACTAAACCGGCACCTTGGTTTTCTTCAATCTAAAGCACTTGATTCAATACTGTAAACCTTATCATCTAAGAGGTATCCTAGCGCAACTAAAAACTTAAATATTCTTTTGAAACATCCGATATTATAAAATCATAAGTCGAAACGGCGGAAAATTGAGTCGTTTTTTGCGGCCCCTTCATAAAATTCCACTTCATGAAAACGACCCTTCACAAAATTCAAATCATAAAACGGTCCCTTCTTTAATTTGACTTCTTAAAAGTTTTGAATGAGGTATTGCACAAAATATATATACGAGTATTTTTTTCAGTAATATATCGTAAATTACGTATATTTGGTTCAATGAAACACTTTCGATATTAAACAAATATAGAAATTATGACTAAGTAAATTGAAGATTTTAGTATGATAAAAAATTTTTCACAAAAATATTCTTTTCCCCACAAAAAACGGGCTCCTAAAAAAAACCTGATCGACCCCCCCCCCGAAAATTCTTAGCCCGTACCTTTCTTACTTTCACTTACAAAAGAAGAACAAAAGTATAAACTCATCAAAAATTTCACTCCAGGATTTTTGATGAGCTGCGTAATGTTAGATCTCCGAACCCGAAGAAATTTAGTGTAAGTCTGTCACTTGTTGAACACGATACAAAATCGCAACGAGGAAGATAAATTGAAATTTGGTGTGTGAGCTTGATATTAAAAAAGCAGATTATTTTACATTAGCACAGGCGTACATACGGAAGAGTCCAATAATGTCTAACTCGATTCCTTCACTTAATCTTCTAAGTTAAACGTAAGGCTCGTCGTTATGTAAGTATGACGAGAGAAGTCGAGACAGAAACATCCCTGGTTAACAGTGAGAACAATACAGCTAACAACAGCAAGTTTTATGAATACATTCTGAACGTATTTAATGAAGCTTAAAGCATGGCCTCCCGCAATAGCTTGGAAAAAACATGCTCAAGAAGTGCGGTACTCAAGAAAATTCCACTTTCGACCTTCTTTTTATAACTTTTGTTGTAGCGAGTTAACAAAATAAATGATGTCATTAAGTTGTATTATGCAAAATCATAACCTCAACTAAACTCTTTCATGAGGGAAAAGAGTTTTCATCATTAAGTGAAAAATTCAAAGTGCTAGAACTTTTCTGAGCTAATACAAGTAAATATTATTATAGAAATTTTGTCAATACTGCTTTTTTTTACACATTATAGTAGTATAATCCATATTGAATAATGCACTGAAAAAGGTGAATATAATCCGTGGAAGTCTGATCCTGTAATTTTAATACGAACTAACTAGAAATTTCTTTTTATTTGTAGTTTAATTAAAAACTGATGAGAAATTCGTCAAGCAGAGATCTAGCTATAATCGCTATAATTTTAAATACATACGACTTTGAACATAAACACTTGACTAAAAGTTATAATGAATCACTATGAAGAAATGAAGAGATTCTTCATTGTTCGTAAATCGACTTGAATAACAACAAACCTTCTCCTTTATTTATTTGATCATTATTATTCATGGATTGGACATAATTTAATGTGCAACAAGTGGATTCAGAACTCTTAGTATTAAGAAATGCTAAACCTTGACTTATTTGATCATATTGTACTTAAAGCAGTTAAAGATTCCCTAAGGAAATACAGGGTGTTCCAGAGTTCCAGTACAATTCAAAGCTGTGTTTTAAAAAAGAATAGGTTCCACCAAACTTTTTTCAGCAGCTATGGACGAGCTAACTCAAAAAGTTTTTTTACCGTCTGTTTTAGTCAAAGATGGGTTATGTGATGTTCTTCTAGGGTTATGTGAAAGATGTTGTACCTTACAAAGTTCACAAAGTTGTGAATTTGAAGAAGGATGCAAGCCGCTATAGAAACTGTTGACCAAGGATGTTCCTGGATGGAATTAAAATATCCTTGAATTATTCGCAGCTACGAAGGAATCGCATGTGAACTTACTAAAACGATTAAAAAAAAAAAACTTTTGAGTTGTTCGCCATCGCTGAAAAGTTTTGTTGTAGACCTATTATTTATTTAAAAATAAAAGTTTGAATTTGCAGGATCTTTTTCGACACCTGAATATGTTTGATGTTTAAATATTTAAGGATGAACTTTGGAGACATGCTAAGAAAAACGAATTCAAATTAATCTGAGAATGCAAAATCATGTGCTTACCAGATATTGAGGTCGATAGACGAAAATGTGACAGAATCTTCCAGGAGATTTCTACTTTAACTAAATGGCTTCTGAAACAAAAAAGGAAGAAAATACTAGATTAACAATGACGTCACAATTGAAAATATTCTAACGTTTTATTCCTTTAAAATACTGTTATAAAATTAATTAACGATTCACTTAATTAAAATGCATTAATTAGTTTCTTACACCAAATTTGTGATATCACATTCTGTTTAAATGTCAATAGTAAAATTTGGCTTTGAATACAATATCACTGGTAAAGGATACATTTAATCAAATATTTCAAATTTTGAACAGTTTTATAAAGATAGATTCTGTAGTTTGCAAAATCAATAAAATAAATTACGGAAAAAAAACCACTCAAATAGTTTCCTTTTGAACGAGAGTTTCTTAAACCAATTTCAATCTCTTATCGGCCCCAAATATTTTTTTCCGATTATTAGTGTATAAACGCATATGTGCGGTAATACAAAGTATATATATGTAATAATCAATAGCAAACAAAAGATAAAGTTTTAAAGTATATTTCAGAAAAATTTAAATGAAATGTAATTAATCATCTCTAAACTATTCTGCTCGATTTGTGCCGAACAACAGCTCTGTTATCCATAGAACCGGTAAGTGACCACCCACAGATGGGGAAGGAATGCTAATTGCTTTCCCAGAAGCTATCCCTCTTAGAAGGTTGACACTGGCGGCCTAATGATCGGAAGTGATTGGTAAACACACACTGGAAGTGTCTACTACAGAATCTGAGATTATTCTATATTTTTCGAAAGACAAATGGTTGCTGTACGATTTTGCTTTTTTAGATCATTCTCGGCGAAAGTTCAAGGAGTTGCAGGTTGATTGCTGGACATAATGAGCATATCTCTTTGCATCTGCACAGTGTATTCCGATTTGACGACCCAGCCTGGGATCTCGTTATTATTATTGTACATAATATTAAAATCCAGAAATAATTTATAGAAAGTGAATGTTTTGCTTTAGTTAAAGTTTGGCTGCTCGTACTTGTGTAGTTAGAATTTGACTCCAGTATGTCAGAATAAATGGTAAAACCTGCCTGAAGCCTCGTATTGTCAATTCTTTAATGAAACCAAGATTCATGTACACGACCCGATTTGGTGTCGGTAGTCCATAGTTTAAAAGACCTTGCCCTAACTTTTTTACAATTAGGGATTTGAGCGCATTAAAAATAGCTCTTGTAGAATGTTTTTATTTATTCTTATAGTGGCATTTTATTACTATTAAAATGATTTTCAGATGAAATAAAATGAACTTTGATGTTTTTACTTACTCGCGTTCATAATCTTCTTCATTGCGGGTCTGAAAATTAATAGATTCAAATAATGAATAAAATGATTAATTATTTCAGCAGTTGATGTCAGTATTAAATCAATTAAAGAATTTGCTAAACACATAATATAAATTGAAAATAACAGACAAGAATATGCTACAATAGTTACATAAAAGTATACATTTTATTCTTATGTTTCATTGAGAAAACAGGTAATCGTACAAACATGCTTTTCAATTTAACCCAGCAACTCTTAGATGAATACTATGAACTAAATACGAATCATTTAAGAGATTTTTTAAAAGGCTAAGTGTCTAATGTACTTACAAGTTCACTGATAAAACGCTTTTTTACAACTTCGATATATTTTGTTTTCCTGGAAGAAAAGAAAAAAAAGTATTTAAAAAATTGTGAAAGTAAAACTGGGTTTTCAGTGACTTCTACGGAGATATATGATTTAAACTGCAATGCACTGTTAAAAATGTATAAATAAAAAGCAAACTGCTGTAAATATTAGCTTATATTTGCCACAAAATTTTTTTCCAAGTTTAACTGA
The DNA here is from genome assembly GCA_013235015.1 of Araneus ventricosus. NCBI lineage: Eukaryota > Metazoa > Arthropoda > Arachnida > Araneae > Araneidae > Araneus > Araneus ventricosus. Next base: position 3,604 of record BGPR01005474.1, on the reverse strand, counting down.
TATTATATAAATGCGAAAGATTTTTCTATTTTTAGGTCAAATAAAAATTTTATTTTTATAAAATAATAAGAATTTTTTAATTTAAAGTATTATCTTTGAAAATCTATAACCTTGGCCCTCTTTTCAATCAATACGTAGATTTCATAGTAAAAAAAACTACTCTTTTGAAGTGATACATTTATCTAAGTCAAATAAAGTTGAATAAAATATATAAGTCGATTATCCTGTACCATTTTAATATTGAAATCAAATGCATATTTTGTCTAAGGAATGGGAAAGTGAAGTTGGTGCCGGTAACGTGTAATCAGATGTTGCATGACAGGAACAGTTACTAAACTTCATTAGGGACGTTCATGTAGACAATGAACAGAACAGATGCAAAGCTACTAAAAGAACACGGATTAAATGCCTATCATAGTTTGAAGTTTAAAATTACTTTGTTAAGGGAAGCATGAATATCAAATTATACATAAGCGATTCTACTGAAATTATATTTCCGGCGAGCAAGCTGGTCATCGAAGGTGGCTAGTTTTTAATAGGTTTCAAAGATTTCTTGTATTTAAAACATTATTACCTTTACAAAGCGTTTAGTAATATTTCACTTCGCTCTCAGTGAAAGCTTGTCTTTGATTAGCTAAGGATTTAACCGAATACCATCATACTTGTTCCTTTTAATTGAAAATTCACTAAACCAGAATTATAGAAACAAACAAAACTGACAAATTTTCTTTAACACAGTTTGAGAATTTTTTAAAAATTCTTCACTTTTTTATAAAAAATTTAAACTATCAAGTTTTCGATAGTTTTATCGTCTTAATTAACGCGTTCGTTTTCTGTTTTAAAGTACAAGACAGAAAATGCTAATTATTTTCTCATTACTCAAAAGATATATTTAGAGGCAAGCAAGCGGAAGATACTTACGCACAGTCATCTTTGCAATTTTGAACACAAGGGTATCCATGATATAAAAGAATCTCCACATTTTTCATTATTTCTTCTGCAACAAAATGCGTCAGAAAAAAATATATCTTAGCTGATTTCAATACGGAACGCTTTAGTAAAATTAAGAAATTAGCTTCATAGCATCAATTACTGCGCTCTATTATTTTCAGGAATGAAATTCAATTCAGTACCTGTGTAAATTCATTGAAGTCCACTGTGTGAAGCGTCATAAAAATTACTCTTTCAAATTCAAGTTGCCATTAAATTGATACGTTATGAAAAATGGCTTGCTATTTGAGAATGAAAAGCAGCGCAGGTCTGTGCAGGACACTGGCACAGGTCTGTAAAACCTAAGGGTTTCCAAGAATGTCATGTTAAGAATCTGGACAGTATTTAAAAAATACTGGTTAGTTATGCAGACAACCTGGCCAAGGTTGAAAACGTTGCCAAAACAGGTTTTCAGGGCCATTATTTGACAAAGATTGTCAAAAGAAATAGACAACTGATGCTGACACTGCTACAAGAACTCGATTATCCTAATATACTTTGAGTAACATGATGCATAAACGGAGGTCTATTTGCAAGGGCGACCCATGATTTTTCTTACTAACTCATATTGCGAAATGTGTCCGGTTGAAGTGGTGCTAAGATCATTCGTGATTGGTGCACCGCAGACTGGAGCCAAGTTCTCTTTATTGATGAGTCTAGTTTTTGATTGGAGAGTGATTCCAAACGTCTTGCAATCCAGAGAGTGCGAAACACAACAAATAAGCCCGAAAGCATCCATCAAACGCAAGGGTACAAATGTGGAGGGATCATGCTATAGGAGGACGTCATTTTCAATGGCCACACTCACATTAACAAATTTACTAGTACGCCTATGAGAAATGAGGTTCTTAATCCTCGGTCATGTTGTTGGGGTGTGTAATATGCAATAACTTCTGAAAACGGGCCTAATCATCCTAATAGACGATAATGCGCCTCCCCATAGTGCTGCACTAGACCCGCATATTATTCGAAGTTAAATCTATAGAACAAGTATAAGATGCAATTAGGACGCCGACTTGCATCATAGCAACCCGTAACCATCACTCTCCAGGAGCTTCAAGGTGTATTCATTCATCGTGACTACACTACGTTACCGCAGGCCCTTCTAGGCTATCTAGCACCCAGCATGGAAAATCGTTGCAAAATTGCATTTCGGCCGGGGGTGACCACACACCTTATTAATTTTTCCTATGTAGCTCTAAAATGTTGCGACACCAATTTTTCCAACCCCACCTTATCTTTCCCATTTAAGGGAAAACTAAAATATGGGGATGGGAACCTGCTGTATAAGTAAGCAGAGTCTCGCTTCCCGGTGGTATATAGCAAAGGTGGTGTTGCTCTTAGGGCCTATATCTCCGATGACCGGTTGTACCTCTGTAATGGGTGGTCGGCGTATGAGCTGCTCGTAATGGGGGCCATTTTGCTTCGGCCATAGTGCCGGTGTAGTGGTCGGCCGGTTTTCATTGTAAACCCAGGATGCGAAGGCAGCGCCGGGGTGATTCTTTGTGATATTCCAACTTATCTCACATTCCATTTGTTCTTATTTAAATTCTTTCTTTGCATAAATAAGTAATTCTACATTTTGAAGATATGTCCGGCATCACAAAACAAAGATCTTGTGCAAGTTTCATGTTCTTAGATGCAAAACCATTCAAATTACACGAGTTTTTACAATTATTCCTTTAATTTTTGCAACCAAAGTATAACTCACTACAATTTTACATTAATTTTATTAAATATCAATCCTTTTTGCACAACTTTATAATTTATAATATATGCCAAGGATCGATATTTCAGGAATTCGATGAAAAAGTAATTCGGACACCTGTAAATAATAAGTAACTTACCGTGACTGCATATTCTGAGATCATGTGGGTAGAGGCCAAACACTGTTGAGCAGTTCAGGAACTTATAAGCAATATCAAGTATGCACTTATGTTGGCACATCTAGAAACAGTCAAAACAACAAAAGTAGAATTATTTAAATGAATTAATTTAATTATTCCATCGACTGATAAAGTTTTATCTCTTGCGCCTGTATTAATCATATATACTCTGATTGACAAAATTTAATACCGGGTGTCCATAAAATAAAGTGAGGTATTCTGGGCTCCTTAGCAAGCAGTCTGTTGGGAGAAATGGAACAAAATTCGCCTCCCCCTTACAGTAGAACAAGTGATTCCACTCACGGAACACTTCCTAAGAAATGTATTGCTAAGAAATTTCATGTTTAATGTTCCATTTGAAAATTATGTATTCATTTATTACACGTATAATTTTTAGGACGAAAATTTCTCCCTGGCAGTGAACTTTGCTACTAATCTTTTGTTTTTATTAATTGTTTTTATTTTTAGAAACAAAACTGCTTGTTCTACTGTGTACATGCGAATTTTGTTACATTTCGCCCAGTGGAATAACCCATTAGAAGCTCAAAACACTTCAAGCTATTTTATAGCCACCCATTATATTCAAGCAAATTTTTGTACTATTTAAATGTGCACCTGTTAGCATTTCAATTGCGTTAAATTAGGGTTTGTTATTATTAAAAATAATCTTTCAGAAACAAACAAAGATATATTCTTACTTCTTGTATTCTTGGACCAGTTCTGTTGTT
>BGPR01005473.1:51699-93265 GCA_013235015.1 Araneus ventricosus | reverse complement strand
TAACTTATTGTTTAAATCAGAGAATTATATTTCATTCAAAAATTGCAATTAAGAGTAATTCATCCTTAAATATTGATAGAACCATTTTGCTTCATAGGTGAGGATTCAACTACGTTACATGTTTGCTCTGATAATTTATTGTTGAAACCATGCTAAAAAAATTGCAAAAGTCAACATTCATAAGTGAAGTGTTAGTGTGCTGTTGGTACAGCTGGAAAATTAACAAAACATAATTGGCATTGAAAAAAGATTAAAACAGAAAATACATTCAAACTATAGATAAAATACATACAAACTTCATAGGTGAAGATTTAACTGTGTTACATGTTTGCGCTGATAATTTATTGCTGAAATCATGCTAAGAAAAATTACAAAAAGCCAACATTCACAAGTGAAGTGTTAGTTTGCTGTTGGTATAGAGGGTTTAGTTTAGTTATATTAAAGTCCCGTTTTGAAGCAACACGAGGGCTGTTTTGGGACGGACCTCGTAATTTTGAACCACGGTTAGATGACGAAGGCGACACCTGAGCTGGCACCCCCTCTACAAGCTTCCACACCACACCAACGGAAGGACGTTTGGCCACTACGTATGATTTAGAGTGCAACAGGCCCCATACATGGCGGATCTTTAGTGAAATCGGGTTTCGAACCTGGAACTCTCCGTCCCCAAAGCCGAGAACTTATCACTAGGCCACCTCGGCCTCGTTGGTATAGCGGGAAAATCAAAACAATATTATTGGTATTGAAAAAATATTAAAACAGAAAATACATTCAAACTATAGATAAAATGCATACAAACTTCATAGGTGAAGCTTCAACTACGTTACATGTTTGCGATGATAATGCATTATTGAAATCATGCTAAGAAAAATTATAAAAAGTCAACAATCATAGGTGAAATATTAGTTTGCTGTTGGTATAGCGGGAAAATCAACAAAATATTATTGGTATTGAAAAAAGATTAAAACAGAAAATACATTCAAACCATCAAAAGTTAATTAGAGAAGGCTGCCTGGCCATCGTGATTTTAACATTGTCAATCTAATTTTGCGTTAAGGTACGGAGCTTAATTCATTGCCGATAACTACCCTAGGAACGTAAAATGTCTCTGGAAATAAAAAAGAAAATGATATTCTTGCGAAACATACACAAAATGAGTGTTGGCAGATTACTTCTGTTGCTCAGTAAAGCTGGTTTACACGTACTCTAATCCACTTTCGCCTTCTATTATGCAGCATCAGAGATAATTTATTCTCAGAAAAAGTTACTGCCAGACAAAGTTTCGGGAGGAGCTGTCTAGCAGAGAAAGAAGAAAAAGGGCGGTGGAACGTTGTTCATCTCATTAACTACGTAGGGAATATGTGTAAACCATCCTTCAGAAGATAGCTCGTAGTTATTGGTTTCAACAACACCAAATACATTGTAAAAACTTGCTTCAAAGACTGCTTATGACAGTCAATAATTCGATTAACGCCTGATATTTAATATAAATTTATGGAATTAATAGTAAAAAAATTATAGATTTCAAATTCATTGTACCGTCTTTTAAACGCTCTCACTTTTAATTGAATAATTGTTTCTAAACCAAAATTTGACCCCAAATTGATCATCTGTAAAACTTTCACTGAAGAGTTCAGATATCAGCTACAGAATACAGCTGGAATGATCAAAACACGGTGATGAGTGCTTCCTTGACATCTGGCGCATATGGAGGCCGTGCCTAGTAGACTTTATCCTTCAGGAAGCCAAAAGTGCTGCAGTTGACTGTAAAGGCCAAGTTGTTGAAATACTACAAAATATGGAGTTGTGTGTATTCTTTGAAATGAAAGGTGATATATTAAACATTTATAGATCTACCAATTCAACATACAGGGTGCCCATTTAAATCCGTTACGCATCTCCTTAACTTCAGTACGACCGCAGCTATAGTCACGAAAGTGGTGTCTATGTTTAGTTAAATGTCCATGCGCTACGCAATGAGACCGTTTACAGGCTACTTGCTCGAAAAATCCGGCGTTAGCTTGCCTATCTCTAAAGTGGTAAAAGATAGAGGGAAAAAGTCATTTACAAAATTGTAAAGCATTATCAATCTATACTTATTAAAGGCAATGTTTGTGTGCGTGTGTGTTTGTCTGCGATGTCCAGACGAATCTATTGCACTTACAGCCATGAAATTTGGCACATAGGTAGTCGTAATGGTGACTGAATGCACCTCGAAGCCGAAATTTTGAAATTTAATCTAGAAAAATTTTTATTTAATGTTTTGTGTTGTTTTGGTTGATTTTTCGCACTAATTTCTCTATAGAATAGTTTCGAATAATTGTACGACAAAAATAGATACACCATCGGAAAGAGGACGCGATTTCCGTTGTAATGAAGTTAGATTTGAATTTCTAACGTAATTTACTAAATTTTGAGAATTTTTTAAAAATAGTCAGTTTTGGCATCGGATGGTTAGTTTTGTTTTTAAATTTGTTGCATCCGACTTTCTAATAACACTATTATTTTCCATTTTTTTCAGCTTATAACTAGAACGGTTCTGTCGGATTTAAAACAAGAACGGTAAAAATATCTTTTCCCGTTTTTTTTAATTAATTTTTTCCTGGGCAGATGAAAGTTATTTTCTCGAGCTAATTTTCTACCTCGCCATTTTTCCGGAACGCAGCTGGCTATGAGATTGGTTGAAGATGAGGTGACGTCATAACCTTGAATTGGGTGACTGATTATTATTTTCGGCAGTATCTTACGTATTTATTCATCTCGCATACTTTGCTTGCGGTATATAATTTTCTCGTTGCAATTTTTTAATATTGTTTATCGCGAAAAAAATAAGCGGGAAAATCAATAATGATCTTTTGTTTTGATTTTGTATTCAAAACTTTTTCAGGTCATTGTGGGCGGTTTTTTTTTTTCATTTTGTTGAAGTCCTGATTCCACGGGCAACGCCGAACGCTAGTTTAGTATTAAAATGCTAGTTTATGTATTAAAAGGCACCTTGGGGACTTAATACGATGAACAGAACACTTAAAGCGCGCATCTATTTGTGTGCGATTTCCAACACTGTTACGTGACGAAACGTGTTAAAGGGAGATGCCTTTATTTTCGGTATTCAAACTGCTCTCTATGATTTACAATACACTATTAGGCCCTTATATGAATTTTACTTTGCACACCTTTTAGCATATCAATTGAGACGCTAGCTTAAGCAAAAGTAATAAGTCATCGGAGGTACTGCGGTGTTGTGGGAAATGTCTTTTAAACTAAACATGCTGTTTGAAATGTTCCCACAGGAAAGAGCATACTGTGGTCATTTTGGTTCGAAAGATAACATTTTCTCCTTTTGTCCATGGTTTGTGATATCACAATTTAGGAAATAGCTAACAAACAACTATGTGTTTTAAGTGTTCTGTTCTTCGTATCAATGTCTCCAGGGTGTCTTTTAAACGAAATCGGTAATGCTCTACAGCTTTGTAGTTGACTTTTTTTCGTCTATCTTATGCCCCTTTTGAGGTAGGAATGCTAACTTCGGTGTTTTCGAGCAAGTGGAGCTGTAAGCCGTCTCATCGCGTATCGTGTAACCACTTTATGATACCTCTTTTCATAATTATAGCTGTCGTTGTACTGAAGTTAAAGGGATATGGCCATTATTTAAGTTGACACCCTGTGTAAATGCATAACATCACCACTATGCTAATTTTTGCGTTATTTTACTTAGTGGATGGCAAGCTCATTATTTGAATTATAAGTAATACCAATTTTGTTTTATTTGGAGAAACATAACGCACTCCAAAGCTTTCTAAACACGGAAAATTAATTCACGCTGACCCTAAATATCCAAATAACAAAATTAACACCTAGATGCAAAGGAAAAAAGTTTAAATTCTCATTTTACATTATTGACTCTTCAATAACAGCACGAGTTTCCTCTAATTTTTAAAGAACATTTAGAAGCATATTTTCTTCTCGGAAATGGATACCAAATGCATGTCTACGTCACGATGAGAAAAACCTCCTACGTTGGACGTGCGAGCTCTTCCAGTTTGAAATCATTAAATATTCTTGTAATTTCTAGAAATTTCTACTGATAACGAATTAAAGCATATATTTTTAAAGAGAAATGGCTTTAGCATATTCTGATTTAAATATGTAGGAATTTCGCAATGATTACTTTAATTTTCTTTCGAAAATAATGTTGTGGTGCATTACTCAAAATGTTTTATAATAATAATATTTCTATAGTTCAAAATTATCATTTACTTTAAATTATTTTTATTGTATCCACTCAAATATTGTTAGTTAGTGCATTAATTAAATTAGAAGGAAAACCGATTTTCAATTCGCCATGGATAATATTTAGCTTAAAAATAATGAAAATCATTTGTGTGGTTTATACAAATGCAGCTAATTATCTATACAATGACGATCATAATATTTTTATCATTAAATAAAGATAAGTGTCAAGGAAATATACAAGACTAAATTTTTTAAATAAATATGCTTTGTTTAAGCACAAAAATATAATCGTCTCAATTTACAAAATTTTATATTAATGAAAATTAAACTTTCATTAAAATAAAAAATAATATTTTAAGTAATAAGAATCCAAACTGTTGTATATAGAATTTGAGGCTAGTTAAAAATAAACTGTTTTAAATAAGGAAAATGGACCTAAAAATTTATGAACATAATGCCGCTCTCTTTCTATACATATATATATGGAATAAATTTTTGAAATTATAAATTTAAGAAAATTCCCTATAGAGTTTAAGCTGGTTTAATGAAGAAGAAAGAAGTATATTTCTCTTTAGTCACAATGAAATGTTTTGATCCCCCTTTCCAAAAATTTAATTTGATGGAATAGAAATTTAATTGCCAGAATTTAATTATTTTCATTTTCTCTACTTGCAATCCCAGCTTTCAATAAAATTAAGCTGCTTATAATTTTCAGTTGCTACTTTATGATTATGAAAATTTTATTTGTATGAAAAATGAGTGTCAATGTAAAATATAATATAAACTTTCTTTAAAGAAAGTTATTAAAATACGATTCAGATTTTATTTGAGGAAATGAACGTCAATCCTTGAATAAGTAACAACAGTGTTCATAAGCAGCAACATTCCTCTTAAATTAAACAAAATAAGTTCACGGTCGTGTTATTAAGTTTCTTTATGAAAAATAATTAAATACGTCCTTTACTTTTAAATTAGTGAGGCAATTATTTCATTTCGTGGCTCTAAATAATTATTTTTAAATCAAATTTAAAAGCCAACAATCATCCAAATTAAATATATAAAGACAAGCATTATATCCATTTGGCTAAAAATAATTTCCTGAAAGGGAGACATGAGTCTTCAAGAAAGAACATTGTTTAGAAGTCGTTACCATTTTAATTACTGAATGTTCTTTTTCCTTAGTGTATGTTTTGAAATATTATGCAAGATTAAAAAAGTTAATGAGAATTGATTCTCATTAAGATTGCTTTTAAAGCAAACAAGACATGTTTTGAAAACTTTCACACATTTTAAAATAATAAGCAGGATCTTGATTCTCCGGTAATATCCAGGAAAAGAAAAATAAGTTTCATATTAATGGAGAGTAATGACTACCAATATTTTGGGAAAAATTCAGACATATGAAAGCTCAGTTAAAAGTGGAAGGTAAATGATTTCTTTAAATATTGCATAATTCAGTGTTGTTAAAATGTTGCTAGAGCGAAATTTTAGATCTATTTACGACATTTTAGACATTTTTCAATCAAGGAGTTATATTACATAGAAAAGAATAAGATATATTCTTTTTCGTCGATAAATGTATTATTATAATGTTCTGGAGTGAAGGAATATTTATGACACAGAGTTCTGTTTAATTTCAGAAAAAAATGTGCAGAATATATGCGCAAATTCTTTTAGTTTTGTAAAATGCATGCAAGCCTTATTAGAGTTTTCGAAATTATCATCTCCCTTGGGAATAAATATATTTCTTCTTCTGAAATGCAATTGCGTGTTGCTCAAACAACAACACTGATGGTATAAATTTGTTCTATTTAAACCCCATTTGGGTTTCCTTGTTTCGCGAAGTATAATTATTATCTACTTCTTCAGCCTGTTCCGGGATTCATGGTTAAAAGGTTGGCACAAATGAAACTTATCATCTCAGTATTTCTGGGAAACACAATTAAAGTCCTTTCCACTATCACATACTATTTTTACTTTATCGGAAAAAAAGTATTTTGTGTAATTCTCTTTCTTGAGAGTTAGTATCAAGATGCATGAAGCGTTTCAAATCTAATTTGTTCAGCTTGAATGAATTATTGCAGAAAAAAAGTTGTTATATAGGGCTCTAGTTTTTATAAATTTTCAACCTCTTCAGTTCTGAAAATAACTTAATTGCTTCTAAATACATCAAACGTAATATAAAAATGGCGCAAAAATATTTCTCCTTTTTTTATATTTTGATAAAATTAGGATACTCAATAGGAGACATTTGAAAAAAACACTCTGATGTGAAAATATTTAACTTTATTTTATTTATATAATATTATTTTGAAATCTAGAAGCATTTGTATTAACGTGATAGAAATTTTAAAAATTCTGGTAGTTTCCCCCGCTGGTTAGGGCTGAAGAGATTAAAATATTATGCAAAAATATGAAACTTTAAGACACATTTTAGTTTTTTTTGTATTAAACTTGAGATTAAAAAGTTATGCCTATTTCTGTTGGTATGGCATTAGCTGCTCAAACAATGGACGATATCAATAAAGACAAATCAAATCCCAGCACCATTTCATTAATGTTCCACATCTTATTTATAAACAGCTTGTTATTATAAACAGAGAAGCATCAGGAATTCAGACCAATCAGTTGTCAATAAAGATATCAAAAAGAGAATGGGAATGTTTTTCTTGTTTAATTGGGAACAAAAGCTTCGTGAAAATTATATAAGCTTTTAAATTTTCTCAGACAGATGATCGCATTTTTAAAAGCAAGACAAAATCGAAAATGACAAAATGTTTTTTTTTAGATTTAAATAAAATAAAATGCCCTTAAATGACTTTTAAGGGTATTTTATTATACCCAACTCATTCTCCATTTCATTTAAGTACGAAAAAAACTTCAACTGCTTATAGTTCAAGAAATCTAAAAATTAAATTCGCGGTTACGTAAAAATCACATGCTCGGATTCATTCTAATTGCAATTTTCTACCTCTATAAAATGATCAACAGGCGTTCCAGCTTAAATACAAAAAAATGTTTTACTGTGCGTCAGAAATATTCATAATTTCAACTAAGTGACATTTCATTATCTACTTTCTTCCAGCTTAGGAAAAAGGTACAATAATTCGACATCTATTATATTGTTGGTTATACCATTACCAGGTTGTGCCACGAGTATGAATCAATATTTTAATAACTTTATTCGTTTAAGTTAGAATCAAGGTTCATAATAAAAAAATATTTTTTGTCATCACGAATACATAACTGTATAAAATTTCGAAGCGTCAATACAACGTGAGAGAAAAATCGATAACAAATTTCCATTTTTACAAACACGAAGCAAATAGAGTTAAATAAAAGTATTTAAAAATGTTTCTTCGAACAAGGGGATTATTGAAACATAATGAATCGTCAAAATCCTTATGTCAATTTTTTGACAGTAAAAATACCTTTTCTTTAAAAACTTATTGTGTCAAGAAGAAAAAATGAAGTTTGCATTTCGTATTTCTCTCTGATAGCGACACTGCACATTTTATTCACTGTTGAGAGATAGTAACTGTGAACTCGCATCGATGAATAAAATAAACACCCAAAACATGGATACTTTATGCCATTCCAAATGTATCATACATTCATGCCATTTCTTCCACATCCATTAAATATTCATGCGAGCTCTGCACGAAACTGGAAGATATTTTGGAGTAGTGCTTCGTAAAAAGCTTGAATTTCAAATGACTAATCTCGCAAACAGAGTGAAAGCCATTTGGAAAGAAGTGTGAACAAACTATTTTCCCGCACATTAGCGTACAAATCACCGAGACGACATGCAATGCGAGCATCTGCACGTTTATGCAGTAAACAAAATTTCCCTTTTCTCTTTGATTCATTGCATTAAAATAATAAATGCACTCTCATTCTCGAAAAGAATACTGCTACACGAAAAGACTTTAAGTCTGAGGGGCGAATAGAATATTTATAAGAATGCTTTTGTGTTGTGAAAGCAACTCTGAACGCACGACCATCAGCAAGTTTAACGAAACTGAGGACTAAATGACCGTATTCTTAAGAGAAGGCCATTTTACTGTCTCTCGAAAATTGGGTGAAATAAACGATTGCTTATCATAAATTTTTTCAAATTAACTTCATTCTCAGAACAAACAAGTCACCGACGTAAAACTGAAAGAACTACAAGGTTTTTAAAACGATGATCAATTTAACTCCCTGGAATTTGAATGCGTAAACAGACTGAATAGGTAGCAGCTTTTGTTCAAAGAGCAGCTGTTCATTTAGAGTAATTACATCTTTAGTATTTCGAAATCAACGAAATGAAAACTGACAAAATAGATAACACGTGAGTTATTTGAAGTTTTATTTTTAAAAAAGGACCTTTAGAAATAGTTATTTTTTTTGACTGGTGGATCTAAAGCAGAAATATCTTGTAAAAATGTTATAATTTCATATATATGTAATATTTTAATTTCTTAACTTGCTGTAATTATTTTAAATGATACCTCATTTTTAATTACTTCCACTTCCATCCTAATAAGCATACTTTCACTTCGAGTCACGAGTCTTTCGGGAAACTCCCCTTCTTCCACTACATAACCTTTCTGCGCATTGTTAACTGCCTTTTTTTTGCCCTGACTTGAACTGTGAAGCGACACACGGCCGGTGTTGTTCGTCAGTTTGATCATGGCGGGGACTCGTAAATATGATCCATGATAAGATGATTTAAATATCTTTGTGGTGCTTCAATAAAGAAGAAATTCCGTTAATCGTCTGTGAAAAATTCTTGCAATGCCTCTACAAACACCCAACATTTGAAGAGCTTCACATATATTTTTTTATTTATCCCTCACCGGCTTCAGCTACCTACCCAAAATGATGTATTGTATGGTAATATCATTATTATTATTATTATTTCGTATGCAGGAAAAATTTTTCTGCCATAATTTGTATTTAAATATGCCTTTTTGTGCATGAAATGTTTTTAATTTGATTAAAAATATATCTCAATGTGTATATCTGAATCATGAATATCTGTTAACTATCTTATATATCCGGTGTTGCTCGGGGTAGAAATATTTTTACAAGTCTAAGTACTTATAACACTTTAAACTTAATTAAACAGTTTTTCACTGTAACGACCTTCGTTGATTTTCTTTTGTCTTATCCTCTGTCTCTGACCCCTCGGCCAGCAGCTAAACTAACCTCTTCTTTTTGTCTCCGTACTTTGAACCACTTCACACGAGTCTGTCAACCCTTGGAAGTCCATCTTAACGTCCCATCATTTCTACAGAAATAGAACGCAGCCTCATTCCTTAGTGACTCTAACAATAACATTTATCCCAGTCGTAATTTTTTTTTGAAAGCGCAAATGGCCCTCGGTATTATTTTTACATCCCCTGATCATATTTTCTTTAAAAACTGGCATAAATGCAATAGTGTTTTGTCTCCACTGCGCCATTAAAACTGGCATCTATACTTGACTTACTCCTCGGTCGCTACGTCACTGCACACTGATTATTCAAAAAATTATGAAATTTGAACGAAACATAGCGTAGTAACTAAACTAACGTCCTTGGATATTTGAGGGCATATTAAAAGCCACCAAATAAAGACGGTTAACAGCAGTAAAAGCACGTAAATAAAGGATTTGATGAAACAATTAACTGATTTGAATTTGATTTTTATAACAGTAGAAAGCATTGTTACAAATTGAGTTTAAAATGAATTCTGAAACGTTTATGAAAATTGGAGAAAACGTTGTACAACCATTAAATTGGTATTATTAAAAAGATAGACTTTTGCTCTTTAAGGCGAGTGTGAAAATAATTTTCGTACTTTAAGTATTTCAGAAATTATGGGCGGAAAACGTCTACAAATAGCTTAATTTTCGTTATTTAATTAAATAAATAAAACTCTAATTCCAATTTTAAAATAAGTTTTACGGCGTTAACTCCCTCTATTGCTAATCCATTACTGTGCCAAATTTGGTCGCCATAAGTCCAGCGGTATATGGGGGTACATAAAAAAACCAAAAAACGAACACGCAAACACACGCACATACATAATTTCCTCTTTTATATATATATAGATATTTGATTGAAAATCTTTATACGAGTGTTTGATTTGATATATTTGGCCTTAAACATTTGTTGAATTCGCGGACCAAATAAATGGATTTAAATATTATCAATGCATGATTTTTTGTAAATTTTAAAGGGTAATTACAAGGGTAATTTTCTTTTACAGTTTGATAGTTTCATTTATGTAGAAGTTTAAATTTATGGTGGAAATTCTGTGAAAGAGGTGTATTTGCTACCATTAATATGCATGCTTTCCACCAAGGAGGAATAAAAAAGAAAAATTAAATCAAATTCGAATTTTTTTTAAAAAATATTTGGTTAGAAGATAATGTTAATCTTCGTTATTCCGAAGCAACAAGTTATTATCCTTGTTTGGAGAGTTGAAACTAATATTTTAAAATTCGAATTCATCATTTTTGAAAATTATAACGAAATTCAAATGCACTAAACAAGACTTTCTTGCTAAAATTCTTAATCCAGATAATTTATTTCTCCCTTTAAAAATATTTGAAAACAATGTCAGCTAAGAGAACATTACTTTCTTAATATGATCTTGAGATACTTGATTTTTAGAGTCAGTCACCAAAATGCGCTGCGTCGGGGACATGCCTTATAAGCTAAAATTAAATCATTCATAGACGCAATGGTCTCGTTAACGCAGAAACAAGTATTGCTGCAAAAAAATAATTTATTGAAAATAGAATTTTTAGAAAATTCAGCTGTTAACCTTTTAACAGCCTTACTTCTTAATAGTGCAAAATTTTTAGTCGTAATTATCTGAATTGTATTTTAGAAAATTTTTGATGTATCTTTTTCCAACGAGAGAGTTATAATAAAAGAAAACGAAAACGTATTAAAAGCAGATGAGTTTCCGTCGGACAACGTGAAAGCGAAACCGTAACCAAATAATGGCGAACTAGAAACAGACAAATATAAATAAATCAAACTTGCGAAAGCCATTCTCGGGTTGTAGAGAAAAGAAAGGAGCTTCACAACGTTGGCCTTGCGCCGAAGGTCGCCACCGCCAATTTCAATAGGAGGAAATATTGGTTTCGTCTTCCGAAGCGTCGCTTAGCTGTTGCGCAGTAGCTAATTTTCATGCTTTCTAGAGCTGTTTCCCGAACAGCCCCAACTTGTGTATCTCCTGCTTATTGATGTATTTTTTGTCTTCTTTCTTTGTTCTCGCTTTTCTTTTCCTCCATTTTCGTTGTCCTTTGAAAATTTCAATGAGAAAAAAAAAGCTAATAGGATTTTTAAAAAACTGAAACACAAACTTTTACAATAATTTCAGGGGGTGCTGTAGCTCTGCAACCGTAATGGAAGAGCCTCTACTGCATAGACGTTATAATCCGATAAAAAATTACTGGTAATCCATTCACATTTCAAGTGTTCTATGGACATGTCTTTGAATCAATACGAAAACGTATCCCTAAAACAGAAGAGAGGTAATCTAGTTAGTACAGAAAACTACACCTTTGAGGTGTTAAAGAGTTAACTTCACATTTCTACTTAAATGCAATTTTTTAAAGCAACGGGGAGAATAGTCAATCCCGAAAAAAAGAAATTTTGCGAGGCTTCAGGAACACAATTGATATTTTATCTGATATTATCATAAAATCAGTAATCGGGTGTTTGGGAGTTTAATAGTCTCTCGCCTGTTGCTGTTTCAAGAAATATTGCAAAAGAAACTACCGAAACAGAAATGGCCGAAACTGTAGTGCAAAACGTAACTGTATAAAAACCTGATAATCCGATCGAGTTTATTCCCAACAAATTGGTGTAAACGGAACTCATTTGTGTTTTATATAACACCACTTCATGCCTCTGTATTATGATTTTTATTATAGTCATTATAATTATGATTTTTGTAATAGGTTTAGGTATACATGAAGTGGGAGGAGACCGGATCCGGCACAAGACAGAAAATTAAATCATCCTTAAACAATAACCCTGAAAAAAGAAAAATCTTTAAAATAAATTATAAAACTAAGACAACCCTAATAACACAAGACGCTGTACAATATTGTTACGATATCTTCACGATATTGTACGGTATTCAGAATATCGGACAACGCCGTAGACATATCGTGCAATATCTTGTGCTAATAGGGAAGATTACTTAATTAATAAAAAAATAAAATAAATGACGATAAATAATAAATAAAAACTTAAAGGAGAGAAGAAAAAAAGTAAAAAAAAAAGAAATATAAAGTCCTTTTTAACTGCTTTTAAAAAGTCCTTGGTATTAATTATCATAAGACATTCGTGTTGTAGCTTGGTGTATTCGATTTATTAAAATAATTGCATAACCTGACTAAGAGAGATAGGTTCTTTCATCTAACTAGTAGTTCCGAGAACAACAGACCTTCCTCTACAAAATAATAAAAAAAATCTAAGATTTTCTCTTCATCGCATTTTTTAAAAAGTTTAGCAAATGTTATTCATTGTGAAGTCAGCCTTTGTAAACCCCCAAAGTTTCTGCCATTTTTCCTTTATTCGACAATAACTCACAAATGTCGCATTTCTCGTAACTTTTGCCAGTAAAAAAATTATAGTGCATAAAGTTTTGCGTCGAATGGCGCCTCATTTTTGAATTAGGTAAAGTAGTTTAGGCCCAATGCTAGTTCAAAAAACGTCAAATTGTTATTTTTTGGCAAAAGTTGCATATTTTGGAATTTGAACTTTTTTAAATGTAAAATGATTTATATATAAAATATCACTATTTCGAATATGGAACAGTAACAAATCCTGCATCAAAAGAAACATTTGAGCGTATTAAGAACTCTCTCTCCGAAAGTCATTTCCTTGAGCTGGACATTCCATTTGGAGGGCTTCTTAGCAAACCGGTTCCATTTCAGCTCACAAAATTTGGTGGGGCATTCACAGGTCGGACTGTGCCAACTGGAAAAACGTCACCTACGGGCAACCCGATACCTAAGATTATTCGCCTCCTTCTATTTTGTGAGAGAGGCTGGTTCCCTCTAATCCACTATCGCATTTCAGTTTTATTGCCTATTGCGCTGCATGAATATCGGGTCGGTTGAAAGTTTGAACATTTCGATTACATCGCGGCATTTCTCATATTTCGCATTGGATTTGGCCATTGATGTATGGTATGCGGAGTGGACGAGTGTGTGGAGTGCGAGAGTGATCTCGTTATCATGGATGAGTGAGATATCATGGAACATGCTGCAAAATGTGCTACCAACAATGGGAACCTAAACAAAGAAAGCGAGGGTGTCCGGATAACAATGATGTCACAGCTTCAGCGGATAGCATATGCAACTACCTTGAAGAAAGCAAGGATCAATGCCAGTTTGCACTCACCGAAATTCTCAAGAATTACCCTGGACAAATTCCACCAGCCACGACTCTACAAAAAATACTGGAGATTATCTACTGTAATGACTTTATTTTTACCGTATTTTACAGTAGAGATCTAATTTTTACCTTTTCCACAACTGGTAAAAACCAGTTCACTCCAATTATAATATGGTTCAAAAGCACTGGATACACAATCTTGACAGAAAAATGGTACCAATCAAAACTGGAAAATGAAGGCGAGAGACTTCGTGTAGTTAAATAAGCTGCTACCATAATCCGTGAGGATATTCGGTTAAGAGTCTACAATCTCAAATCATATCCTACACCTGATCGCTTTTTAAATAATGCTGAAGAGGACATACCGGAATCACTTATCGTGCTCTTCAAATCAATTATAACTCCTAATAAAGGTTGAAATTATGACAAAGTGAACACCAAAATAACCTCCGTTGCCCTTGCAGTTATTGCTGCTACAAGACCTAAATCTTTTCGATCATCCTTGCAGATGTGCTTTGAGGCACTTATTCATCGGAAATTAAAATATGGATCGAAGGATCTCTTGGAAACAGAAAAACTATCAAAACCATCAATTTACAAAAGGCTGCCGATGTATTTAAAAACCATCATGCTGCTGCTCGTGAAGTAGGAGCAGCTGGTGAGAAAATAATTACTGCTTTGTATGTATCCTGTCTTCTATCAAATTCACTAAATGAAATTCACTTCACAATATTTACCAAATCCCTAGCACAAAATAATTTCAACTTGGCTACTCTTCCACCTATTCGAGAAGTTGTTCGTTTACATTCAAGGACGGCATTTCTCTAGGTTAATTTGTGAACTTTCAAAATTTTCTAACATTTCATGTTTAGTAACGACAACATACCAACATTACCATACATTAAAAATATTTTATCAAGAGAATTGCGTTAAGCATTCCATTAATTCATTACAAAATTGGCTTTCACATTTATAACAAGAAAAACGACGTTTTACTAGTACTTTAATTATAATTAAATTGCTTTTATAAGGAAAACGTCGTAATTTGAATATTTAAACTACATATTGAAATATTACCTCAAATGACACTTTGCCTAAAAACTGCCTTTCCACCACGAAAATAGGGTACCCTTTTAATAATTTAGGGAACTGAAAATTTCCGTGCAATATCAAAGATTAGAAATTTAATATTCACTTGTTTTCACTTGAAATGGATGAGAAAATAATTTAGAAGTAAATTAGTCGCAACACTTCTCAAAACTAAAAAAAAATCTTTTCAATTACAGGTAGGCTACATGGTTTATTTTTTAAATATTTATAACTTTTTGCTTATATATTTAGGACTTTAAATTGCAGCTGGATACATAAACAGCGCTGTTGTGTGTTCTAAAACGACTTTGTATCATATTAAAATGATTTTTCGTATTAAAATACAAAATACCTCCTTGCAGCTATTATTTATATGCATATTTTTGAATATGACTGTGTTTGAAACAATTTGGTAACAATTAGAATTTTTTTATTAGATTAGAAAGTGACGCACGATTCAAAGGCATTTATATTTTCTTCAAAACTGTTCTTCGGCTAAATTTTTAATAAATGTTTGCAAAACGACAACTTTAAAACTCTTCAATATTTTGTTGCAATTACATTTTTCAGGGAATAATTTCGATATTGTCAACAAACGAACAAGAAATCTTAGCTATGTAAACATGATTTTGTTGGAAGTTTTATAATTTAACTTCCGATTCACTGAAGAAGCCAAGAATATATGAGTAATTATCAGTTATATTTTTCCAGTTTCAACATATTTGTATTTATAGTTAAGTCTTCGCTTATTATCTTTTTATCTTTTCTGAGATTCTAACTCAACCAAGTTTGGTAGATTATATTGTTTTCAAAGTTTTCTTTGTTTTCATGTAATTATTGTCCACTGATTGTATTACAGTTGGAAATTATAAAATATGGTTGTGCTTAAATAATAATAATGAAAGGTTTCAATGGTTTTTTTTTAAATGTTTCCTGTATCAATGTTTAGTTTTAGTAGGTCAGTTAAATTTGCTGTAGTATGCAGAATACTCATACAGAAGATAATGGAATTTGCATTTAAAAATAATTTAAAACCCAAATAAAAAAAATTAAAAATTGCGTATGTTCAAAAAATTAATATTTAGTACTTTCTTTGTACGTACATTAAGAAGACCCAAAGCAAATTTGAAGAAAAGAATACTCATACATTGTCATGAGAAATTTGATGTAATTACAAATAGGCGGAGCATAATCAAGTTAAAACTAAAGAAAAATGCATTAATTTCTTTACGAAAAAGTATATGACTATTTTTCGTAGTTTCTTCTTGTCTTTACAGCAAGAGAAAATATTTTATTTCTTGCTTTTGTATTTCGAAATAGTCGTCTGACAAGCAAATCATATTTTTAATCTATTTTTAAAAACATATGTGTAATAATTTTCTTTCGAATTTTTTTCATTGAATGTAAATATGATTTTTAAAGACTTTGGGATGGTAAAATGAAACTTGTAATATTTTTTGAAAATTATTCACAATTTTACACAAAAATAATCTAAAAATATTCCGAATGAGACAATTATAGCATGTTTATTGCTTATGGGGAAAAACAAGAATCCACATAACAGGATATTTTAAATTTAATTATCACTTTCTGCGATAAAAATTTTATATAAATGTGAAAGAGCTTAGGTCAATGAATTTCAGTTAAGTTCTTGAGTTGAAATTTGCCTTTACTAATATGAATCTTATCTCAATATATCTTATCAAATATTAATTAAAGTTGTTTGGGTTTATTAAATAAACCTTTTAGTTAAGAGATTTCCACCTAGCTTTCAAAAAAGATATTCATTAATTTACATTTATCTGTACAGTTTTAATAACTTTAGTATCCCTGTAAGGGGGGAAAAAATAGAAAGAAAAATTTCATAGAAAATATGAAAATATTTTAAGTTTTCTAAACTTATTATACAATTCAGTACATGTTTTAAAATATAACATAGAGGATTTATATACATTGTGGCGCCTAATGAATATCCTTATTTTGAAGAAAGAGCTGTTCTTGACTTGCAGATAAATATAAAATTCATTAATCTGAAGACATTAGCTTTAAAAGATTGTTGAAGATTCATGCAACAAAAGACAGAAAATTTTTCATAGAAAGTGATATCAGAGAAAATTAATAAAGCAGTCGACAAATATATTTTTGGACTGTTTCTATATAGTTAGTGAACAAAACTTTAAGATTTGAAGTTAAATGTATGCTTGATTTCGAATTAACATTGGCTATGTTTTTGTACTTAAACCTCTAGGAAAACCCATAACAGTCTTACGCCTTAGGTTTTTGTGCAAGATAAAGTATGTAAATAAGACAAGAATAATTTCAAAAGCTGTTTTTAATAGCTAATAACTCACTCCATTCACCCATAAGGCTACAAAGATATAAAGATATTCAATTTAAAAAACACAACTTGGAACATTAAGATTTTTCAAATGCAAAGCATTATAATAGAAACATTTCATTGGAACTTGGTAGTTATTAGAAAACTAACTTAGGTATTGCTATTCAAAAAAAGTAAGGGCTTTAAAAATATACTCAGATAAGAGATATTTTTCATCGTTTTCTATGTCTTTCAAATTTAAATGTTTCAATCTAAAATGTTGTCAGTAAAATAATCAGTATAATCACAAACATGTCCCCTGTCCAGGCATCCGGGTCCTGATGACTGGGACCTTGCTTCCACATAGAAGAACTTCCACTTTATGGAGAAAAGAACAATCAACAGAACAGACACACGCGTTTTAACACCCGCATTTTAATTAGTTTTTGTGGACTTCTTTGATTAGTTTCTTTTTCTCTCTTGTTTGTTGATATTTGAACATTTCATACTCCTTTTTCTTTCCTTTTCACAGTGTTTGTTTATATACGGTATTATATGATACTCCCCTTAGTTTCTTGTATATTATCCCAGATTTTTATATTTGCATTATTGTAACCTTCTCCATCTCTCTGCCCTCGCCATTTTTTGCTGGACAGTTGAGGAGCGTATTCCGATGTCTCTTCCACTTCATGTCCGCTACACTGTTAAAATAACTAAAAGGTTATAATAGCAGGGGCATGAAGTGGTGTTCTGTTCTGTTCTGATTAGCGGGACCATAGCTGGTCCCGCTAATCCATGGTTTCAGAATGGCAATCAACGGATCATGCACCAACCCCGCGTCCCTTCCCGGATATGCGTCCCTTCATAGGAATTTGGCCGACATAACCATACCATCAGTGTTCTACTCAGAGAAGAAGCGAGAATCTATTTACTTATCCTGCAACTTCTTATCCACGTACTCGTGGTGCTCCCGGGGATAAGACATTTATATAAGGACTCACAGTTTAATTATGTGTGACAGCAACGTTATTAATTCGTAAATTTAAAGCTCAGTTTATATTTAGTGTCCACGAATTAGTAAAACTTTTCACTTCGATATGTAAGGATAGGTAAAAAAGGTAAGGATACATATTTTTTCAATCTATATGCGTAACAGTAAAATATACATTTTTTAAAAAGGCAAATTAATTTATTTCGATAATGAAATACTGCGAACATAATTTCTCCGGTAAATTAAATTTCTGTTTATAATACTGAAAATTTTTAAATACCGAGAACTTATAAAAACCTTTAACTTTTTAGGTTTTAACTTTAAAAAAATTGTACCGACACAAAATTCCTCTCTTACGTAACTTAAACTTTTTTTAATCTGTTAAAGTATGCTAAGTCAGGCTGTTGAAGATTCACTGATCAGTTAATTAAAAGTTTCTATTAAGCAAAACGCATTTCCCTGTCTTTTTAATTATTTCTAAATGTAAGGTATAGCATAATTATTCTAAACTCACCAGACTTGTTAAAATTTGCATATAATTCATAAATTCCTAATTTCTTGCTTAATGTTGTTTTACCAAAGCCACAAATTATGGAACTACTATTTCAATTCTGCTAATCATTTTACGTTAAGCTGTCATAAATGAATTTTATTTTTACTGGCCTTAACTTATTTTAGTATCTTACGCATGGCATTATTTGGAAACGTAGAGAAAATTATTAAGATTAATATTTGAGAGTGTAGCTCAAGAAGTTTGAGAAACAAATTGCATTTGCTTCGAAGATGCCTGCTATAGGATGAGGAAAACTAAATCAAACTTTATTCACCACTTCTTTTTACACAACTTTAACTTGACTTGTTTCATGGTCTCAAAATGGATTTTTGCAATCGAATTTTCAAACGTTTCCTGATGTGGGGGAGTTTTTAAATTTTATGCACTCGTGTATTCTCAATGACAACAAAGTG
Source organism: Araneus ventricosus (assembly GCA_013235015.1). Classification (NCBI taxonomy): domain Eukaryota; kingdom Metazoa; phylum Arthropoda; class Arachnida; order Araneae; family Araneidae; genus Araneus; species Araneus ventricosus. The sequence goes on along the minus strand of BGPR01005473.1, from coordinate 74,277 downwards.
GTTTAGTATTTTTGGAACATAATTATCAATAATCGATTGATTTAACTAAATTTGATTTCATATCAGTGACATTATACAAAATCGATTTTAGGCCGAATTGATGTTAGAATCTATAATATATAAAATAATGAATTATAATTAAAATGCCAAAAATTTGAATATAATATAAATAAAAAATAATTTTAATACATTAGTAAGAGAGCATTTTTATGAAATTTATTAATTAAAATTATTTTTAAACTGTCACTAAAACCACAAAATAATTATCTTGGCTCATCGTACGAATATTTCTTCTGTCCATATATTCTATGGAGCATATATTTCCGAAAATTGAGTTAATATTGCTTGTTGATATTATGACAGTCATCTGCTTTTGAGAAAAATTGCTTACGTTGAATAAATATTCATTTTTTCCATCTTTAGATTTTTAAAAAATATGATTAAATATAAGAAGTTTTCGGAATTGATGAGAAAAGCATGGCATTGGACTTTCTCTGAAAAACAAACAGGTTTCTGAAAACTTAATTAAAACTGTATGGAAAACACTTCACGAACAATACGTAAACCAGCTTCAAAATAATGGACTGTGAATAAAGAAATATCTTCAAATTTCCAAATTTTCTTAAAGAATTCTCTTAAAAAAGATAGAATTACAATCTTAGTAAATTAAGAAGAGATCTTTAGTTTAAAGAGAAGTCAACAGATTTTCTTGCAGTCTTCATTTTAAATATGTAAATTTTTTTCTTATTCAAAAAGGAAATACAATCTTCAAGAGAATGCTTTAGTGATCTTCATTTTCCTCAAAAGTCACCTTAGTAAGATAAATACAGTCTTTATAGAGATTCTAATCGACTACGTAAAAAATCTGACAGCATTATTTCAAAGAATGCAAATCACACATAAAAGAGACTTCTAAGGCAATTATGCATGCGAAACTTGCTTTTTTCATTGACTAAAAAAGTCATACTATTGTCTTCGTAAACATTTAAACAAATAATTCAAGTTTATTTACGCCTTTCGATTTTTAAGTTGATTCTGCATTTTAAGGAAATGCTATTTACTTTATATTTTAATTTAAATACTTTCTTTCTCTTAAGCATTCTTCTCTGATTTAATTTCTTTATACTTGGATAAAAGGATGAAAATATTCAATTGAAAGAACTGCCAGTCTGATTTCGTCACCTATGTATAAATAAGCGTCACAAACAAAATTCCCGATTTGTACTCCGAGTCATATTTTTACTTTAGTTTATAATGTTTTCTTCTTTTATTTTAACACATGAGAAAAAAAATCTACATTTAAATCCTCCAAATATCGAAGTTTTGTTTTATTATTTCGTAGGACGCCATCGTTTCTGAACTGTTGTCCTAAGGCAAAATTAAATGTTAGAAAGAAACTTAACTACAAAATTTTCTCTTGATCTCATGTGTACAAATTCGTTTATACTCTGCTGAGAGAAGTTACATTTTTATGCAACAAAAAATTCGAAACTAAATATCTGTAATAACAGAATTCAAAAATTTTGATGATGCTTTTAAAACTTAGATAAATAACGTTTATTAAATAAATCCAAGGCAGACAGTCGCTGTAGACATATGCAAACAATAAAAAAAAAGATCCAAAGATAAGTAGAGAAGTCTCATTCTATTTTAAATTGTCTTATTAAATTTAAAATAGAATTCAACTTTAATCAATTTAAAATAGAGAAATTATATTTCAAGGGAACTGTTTGCGCTCGCAAGTTCCAGGTATGCGTTCAAATATGAAAAAATATACTTATGATGTTCTTGAATTTTTATAATTCTTTTATATCTGGGACAACTAAGTGGTTCTTGACAATGCAGGATGAAAAATGTACAATAATTTTTCGCATATGATGGGATTTCTCGAACGCCATCTGTCATGTGAAACTGACAACTTTGACACAGCATATCTAACTAGATTTACTTTGACTTGAAGGATTCATTCCCCATGAAAATTTCGAAAACTTGACAGTCTTACTTTCATTATACGCGCATTTATATGTTAACTTTTTTTTTAGATTTGACAAATATGCTTTCATTTTCTTCCAGAGAAGTATAATTTTTTTTGAAGATTTTTCCTATTTCTTACGATTTAAAGTTGCATTTTAATTCCTTCCATTGATTTTATTCGAGTTATTCAATCTGTACCGAGACCTGATAGAAATTATTGTTCATAATTTGCTCGGAGTTTGTCTCTGCTTATTTAACGTACGTTAAAAAGATTCACAAACGCAATGAAAAATTATTCTTCTAAAAACTGGTTACCTCCTTCACGTGATGTCGTATTTTGTAAAATTTGCAATGGTGGCCTGCAATGCACAGGGTTTCCTAAACTTTCCATAGTTTAAATCCGACACATTCGACAGCATACAACAAAATCGTATGTTGTCGAATATATGACACCATACAATTTTGTCAGGTTTTATTCGTTACATGACCAGTTCAAATAAGCTTTTGGTACTTTTTTTAAGTGCAAGACGCCATAAATATGAATATAGTTCGGATATATTAGTTCTTCATTCATTTAAGGAGCTAAACACTTTAAAGGATGAATACTAGACTATGTTTAATCGCTTTTTTATAATATTTGTATGTGTTTTTAGCCTCAAAGCAAAAAAAGAAAAAAATTTAAAATTGTAAGAAATCTTCACTATTGTTTGAAATGCAATTAATATGTATAAAACAGTAGTCCATTGTTTTTTTTATTAAAGGGGTTTCATCAATAAATCTTATTCGCTCTATCTAATGAATATCTCATTAATGAATAAGAATATATCAAATATTAAAATAGATTTTAATGATATAAAATAATACTTTTACGCACTTCCTTTGACTTATTTGTGAATTAAATTCCTTCCATTTGGTTCATGGCTCATCTAGATAGAATCTTATGTTGCTGAATCATCTATCTACGAAATTTCAAAATGTATGATGATGCTCATCATTCTTGTTTCAGTGAACTGTTTATTTTTTTACAAACTTTTTCTGAATCTTTTTCAAATACTATTTAGAACCTTAGACACCATTATTGATATTTTGCGGATAAACCACAAAAATTAGAACATGAAACTTTATGCAAAATATTTTTTTAAATGATGTTTAAAGCGTAATCCAAAACATCAGCTATAATTATTATAATTGACAATTTATAATAATGCAATTAAAAGCATTTGAAATATTCATCATAAGACTGCGAAATTAATCAGTATAAAATATAATTATCTATCAACTTCATTTCAATTGCACTACATAAATCTTTGTATGTTTCTTTGCAATGTTTGATAATGTTAGATAATTTTTAATCAATTTTGGAATATTTTTATGCAAAATTTAAATACACACGCTCAACTTACATGTTCCAGATACTTCATAGAACCCTTCGTTAGGTGCGACTCTAAGATCACATGCTTTTTTATCTATAATTTGACATATGCTTTAATTTTTATAATTCTTAAAATATATTAATTCTTTTAAATATTATTTTATTCGTACAATATTTCTACCCAGATTTCTGATAAATTGTTTTCATTGCGAAGATAATAGTTTCTAGAGGTCATCGGTAAAACCAAGTGAAAAAACGTACTACCATTATTCGCATCGATTTTAGATTATCATTCACAATTTCTAAAGAAAATGTTCTGACGTCCCTAACAATCAAAAGGAAATTTAAATGTTTTATGATAAAAAGAGAGAACAAAGAGAAAAAATTATTTGCAAGGTACAGATTAATAAATGTTTTATCTTATATTTTAAAATAAGGACACCCAAAATCATTTAAAACAGTTATTAAATGTGTTTGTGAATCTGTATGTATAAAACTCAGTGTATGTATGTGTATATATATGTTTGTTCCCGCATCACTTCCGAATGGCTAATCCAATTTTGCTGAAACTTGGTACACACAGGTTCCTCATTAACCTTCTTGAAGCACTGAAGGGGTAAATAAGCTGTAACTCGGTTCCTCAGTGTAGGGTGGGGCAAAGTCTCCAAAATACATATTACAAATAGGCTTATTTTCTTGCTTGACGACTTGGGCGACTTTGATGAAATTTGCCACACATACTTTTAAATATCTAACTAAAAATACTATTGGGGTAAATAAACTCTAATACAATCCGTCAGGATAGTTTGAAGATAAGTCTTTAAAATATATATAATAAATGGACAGACTGGCTTGAAATTTTATACATCTGGCACAATTTTGATGATACTGAGCACATATGTTCTTCATAGGATGACAAAAAGTAGTGTATGAATAAATAAACGCTAATCCAATTCCTCAGTTAAGGGTGGGGGAAATCGTTAAAATACATGTAAACTGTTGGAAATATTGACATGCTCTTGGTTAAATTTATGCCAATTTCGATGAAATTAGGTAAATATGTCTCTCAGTGGCTAGCTAAAAATATTCTATGGGTAAATAAACAGTAACCCAATACCCGAGTGTATTAAGGGTTAAGACTTTTAAATACAAAAAATGGGTCAATTGACATAAAAACTGATACAATTGGGGCAATTTTGATGACATAGGGTATATATGCTTCTCACAGGCTGGCTGACAGTAGTGTACGGATAAATAAACCTTAATCCAATTCCTCAGAATAGGAAGGGAACAAAATCGTCAAAATACAGATAAACCCTTGAGCCGATTCACATGCTACTGTATATAACTAGGACGATTTTGAATTATTTTGGTACATGTACTTCTAATTAGCCAACTAAAAATATTATATGGGTCAACGCTAACCAACCTAATACGCCAACCTAATCTCTGAGGTTAGGGTGGGAAAAGGTCGTTTAAATGCATTCGGAAAATGGGCTATTGACATGAAATTTTATACGGCTGGGGCAATTTAATGAAATTAGATACAAATGTTCCTCATAGACAAAAAAGCAGTTTAGGTGTAAATAAATTCTCATCCAAAACCTCAGGTAGAGTGGAGCGAAGACGAAGGCAGATTGCTATGAAACTCGATTATGATGAAACTTGACAAGCATTTGCTTCATTAACGGATATGAAGTAATGTAGACGTAAACAAGCCCTAACCCAGTCCTTCAGTGTAGTTTGGGGCCATGTCTCCGAAATACACGTAAAAATGGGCTGATCGAAATGAAACTTAATTCGTAGGTTTCAATAAGGTCGAATTAAAAATATGGAGGGGTTAAATAGTATTTTTCCAGCCCTTTAGGATGACTACTACCGATTAGACACGTAGAAATGTTTATAAAGGCTGAAACAATTTTGTCGAAGCATGTTTCATTAGTTGATTTAGATACTTTAATTGTTGAAATTTGTGTTGAAAAATAACTCCCACATTGTTAAACAGCAACAAAATACTGAATTGAGAAATGGTCCGTATCTTGCACTCTTCTGGGTTTGGTGGAGGTGAGTCATAGGAAGACATTTATCAAATGGACCAATTAGCATGAAAATTCTATGTCCTGGGTGCCTAAAATAAAAGGTTCCTGCTCCCAAAATTTGGTTAACAATGCACAAAATGCATACCCTATATTATTTTATTTATTGAAAGAAAAGCACACTACAGAGAAAACTCCATTCACAGACTGCTATAAACAAACACACAAAGAACAAAAGCCACAACAAGTAAAAACAAAAATGCACTAGAGAACAAAACTTTGAACACAGAGAATACACAAAATCATAAAACTTTTGCAAACTAATATATAATTAAAAACGAAAACATATAATCACAAAAGCAATAAAACATACTATGATTCTAAAAGTAGTTTTAAAAAATTAAAAGACCATTTCCAAAAGGCAAGGGTTAAAAAGTCAAAACACGCAAGTACCGAGACTTCTAAAACCACACCAGTAATTTAAAAGTTTAGAAACGTAAATACACATTTGAGATAAAAATAAATTCAAACATGGCACCAAAAACAGAGTACAAAAATTAAAACTTATCAAAAGCATTTAAAAAATGGTCGATTACATAAGAATACGGAAAATCAAAACGCGTAAAAATCTGAAATGTTGTAAAAAGGCAAAATAAAACACATCATGTATTTAAAAGATGCAAACATTTCGATTTAAAAGCACTAAGAGTCATATTAAATATGTCAAGTTCATCAGAGAACTTGTTAAAAATTTTATAAAACCTAAATAACTAGAAACTACTAATATAAGTAAATTTTGAATATAAATTTGGAAAGGAACTTTGGTTTCTTAAAATTCTGGTGGGCACAGCGAAATCTATAGAGCTCATTATATTATTAAAATCAATTGAACCATTAATAACTCGTCTAGAGCATAAACTAGGCATATTAAAAATATTACGTAGGAGTGAAGAAGATACATCCTGCAAGTAAAATCCATTTTTCTTGTAAAATAAATATCTCAAGAAGTTCTTTTGTATTCTCTCAATAATTTCAATTTTGTTTCGGTAATTGGGATCCCAGATAATACTGCAGTATTCCAGATTTAATCGGGCATGAGCGCAATACAAGACCTTCAGGGTAAGTTTACTGGCAAATTCTCTGGTTCTACGTTTAATAATTCCAAGCCTGCGATATGTATTAGAGACCATGGTATCGATTTGTTGGGAAAAATCAAGTTTGCTGTCAAAGATGATCCCAAGATCAGTGACTGTATTTGAGCTTGCTTAAACAATATTGTTAATTTTAAATGATTCAAAGTTTGAGTTCTTCAAGTGTAACTAAGAACACTTTTTCAATGTTCAGGTGTAATCTGTTGTCTATGCACCAACTAAAGACAATCAAGATCTATTTATAAAAGAACAGAATCTAAATCAGAACGTACTGAACTAAACAATTTCAAGTCGTCAGCAAATAAAAGACATTCAGAGTACTTTAATACACAAGTAAGGTCATAAAGGAATAAAATAAAAAAGCAGAGGTCCAAGATTAGAGCCCTGTGGGACACCGGAAGTACTTGTAAACTCATGAGAAACAGCATTATTAAAATAAACCTAAAGTGTTCTATTGCATAAGTAAGAAAAAAGCCAATCAATCACGTTTACATGAAAACCAATACCATGTGACTTTTTAAAAGAATGCCAAAATCGATAGAGTCAAAGGCCTCAGAAAAATCGGTGTAAATAACATCAAGTTGAGAACCAGATTCAAATGAGGAAATAATTTTATCTATCAAGCAGAATAAATTAGTGGTTGTTGAGCGCTTTTGTATGAACCCGTGTTGAGATGTAGAAATTAGTTTTTTAACTTGGTTGTAAAGCTTTTTATGGATTATACTTTCGAAAAGCTTACAAATAGGACTTAAAATAGCAATAGGTAGATAATTTCCACAACTCTGTCCATCACCTTTTTAGAAACAGGAATAATTCTTGCTTCCAGACATCAGGAAACATTTTTGTTCTCAACTACAGGTTAAACAAAACAAGAAGGGGAAAAATCAAAAACTCTGCGCATCCTTTAATAACAAAAGAAGGTATATTATCAACGGCCACAGTTAGGGAAGATTTCAATTCCCTGATAGCCAAAACCACATCATCATAGGTAATGCTTTCGATTTTAACAATATCACCGACACAGTTGCTTTTGCATTCATCATTTCCAGAAAAGTCTGTGCTAGGCTTGAATACAGAACTAAAATAATCAGCAAAAGCATTCGCACTATCGTCATAATTTTCATAACGCACGTTATTATAGAATAAACTATCGGAAGAATTGATGTTTTTATTTTTAAAATAAGACCAAAATGTTTTAGGATCCGCACTTAGATTATTTTCCGTATGCCTTAGGTACGTGTTGTAATCCTTTTGGATATTGTACTTAACAGAAGATCGTAAAGATTTAAATTCATCAAATAAATCAGGATTAACACCTTTTAAATCCAATTTACAGACCGTGGCTTTCTTTTTCATTAATCTCTTGGTTTCCATTGAGTACCAGAAGGGAAATCTGAAAGTAGCACTTTTTTAGAACTAATAGTTCTGCTGAAAACAATGTATAAACAATTATAAAAGCTAAAAACTGCATCATTTATGTCATTAAAATCAAGTAAAAAATTCCAATCAATTTCATGGATCAAATACCACATAGTTAAAAAATCTGCCCTTTTAAAGTCCAGTCTAAAAATATTCACATTCCTCTTATTTATGTGGACAGCTACTAAACTCATGAAAACTGACAGAGCAGGACGATGTTTGTCTTCAGGGACCAAAGGGCTATCACTGTGCCTGACAGAAATATCATTAAAATCTACATTAGTCAAAATCAAATCAAGATATTTATTATTTCAATTAAGAATATTGTTATATTGACCCAGATTAAAAACATATATAAAATTGGACAATTCAGAAACAACTGGGTTATTGTGATCACAAAAATCATCATATATAGATAAATTAAAATCACCACAAATGAAAATTTTATCAAAAAATCCAAATCCGTCAAAACAATCAAGAAATTTAACATACGTGTCCACATGAGAGGAAGGTGGAAAATACACAACACATAAAAGCATCTTTTTCCCATGATTTAATTTTACTGAAATCCAGATAGCTTCGAGATCTAAGCCAGAAACGTCCAATTTACGGGAAAAAAGACTCGATAGCCACAAGAACACCACCACCTCATATACTGGAATTGGATTAGGAACCACTGTCCTTTCGGTAAACAAGAGGTACACAATCTTCACAGAGCCATGTTTCAGTAACACAAATCACATCATATTCCGCATAAGCCACAGAACTAAAGAACTCAATAGTTTTGGTGCGTAAACCACGAATGTTCTGATAAAATAAAGAAATCATTTCGAATCACTGTTTGTTGACAAATCTAAGCAAAAAGGACGGTTGCTGTCGGATCCAGGAATAACTTCTTCGGATATCGAGTCATTTCTTAATTTACCATAAAACTCTGTGATAAGACATCCCGCAGGCCAAAATGTTGAATCTAATAACTGTTTAAGGTCGTTCTCATACACCTCGATGTGGAAAGATGCATAGGATTGATACTTGGTCTTAAGTCTGTGACACTGAAAAATTTCAAATTCAATGGAGCCAAAAAGTTGGTAATATCATTTACCGTGGTGTCAGGTCATCGAGATAAAAAATATCCCCTTCCTCTTGGGAATTTTACCTACTATCTTCAGGCCAGAATTTTTCCGAGCGCCATTAATTACAACTTTTGGGTTTACAATTTTATCCTTAATTACAGAGCCAAGAACTTTAAATTTACCTTCGGGTATAGCTGAAGAAGTTTGAGCTACAGATGCATACGTAGAAGTCTCAGGTTTTAACTCAATTTCGGTAATTTCTCGCTGCAAACTTGGGCGAGGGTTTTCCTTCTGAATGGTATCGTCAGTTGGGCAAATCAGCTTAGAAAAGCTATCTACTTTGCTGTAAATGTCCTTTCGGAAAGCAGAAAACTCGTCCTTTAACTCGATAAATAGATCCATCACCGAACTTTTTTCCTCAGATTCAAAATTCCTTTCCGGTACAAGCGAGGAAACTGCTTCGACGTATAACATTAGGATGTCAGCCTTGTAATTCGAAAATTCATTCTTGTCCTGGACATTAGTAGACTTTTTCTCAGATACTCTCCTAAAAATATCATGTAAACCATTAAGTTTTTCTTTAAAAAACTTCACTTGATCTTCCAGCATGAGATCGCCGTCAACAGCCATCGTCGCCATGTTGCCAGATGATGATATATGATAAATGAAATAAACTTTGTGTTATTAATTTACGAATTACTAGCTGTTATGCCCAGCTTTGCTCGGGATTAATATACTTTCACGTCTAATGTTTTTGATGTTGAAAACTACTTATGTATAGAAAATTACAATACTCAAAATTCTTTTATCTTCTTATTAAATTTTTAAAAATTAATAAAAATGTGAGGAAGAATTTAACAGATATAAAATTGGTATCATTGAAAAGGAAAAATTTCGAACTTTAAGATGGAATAAAAATATCTTTTGTGGAACAAATTGTGCCGAAGTTATTGCGAAAAAACGGTTACGTTTAATTTCTAATTAACTGACTGTTTAATTAACTTTTGTACTTTGAAAAGTTGACAGGTATCTTTCTCTTGTCTTAAATAATAAGTATGCAAAATTTGGAACTAAACGGTGCTGTGGTTTAGGTGGAGATGTGGAACATACATACAAACATACATACCCACAATGACTTTTATTTATATTAAGATTAGCATAACAAATTTCTTGTATTCAATAGGATTGAGAATTTCTGCATAAATTCATCATCAATTTAGTTTGGTCTTAATGTGTTCGTTAGCCAAATCAAAATATGTGAATGCGGAAGTCTACGCTCCTGCCATTCGATGTAGTATAACCAATACTTAACAGAACCAAAAATTTGACCTTTTATCAACACATTCATGAATTTTGTTAACTTTTGCCGAAAGATCCTTGCAATCGAATCATATCTGTCAGTTTTTGATTGGCCCTTTGTCACATTTTGTGCCATTTCTATGCAATTTGTATGTGATGAATAGTGATGGCTTTCCTCCATGATGAAGGTAAGTGATGGCATTTTGAGCATATTCGTGCATCTTTCGGGGACAACCAGTAAACGTTGAGGGTAAAATGACCAATTTCCCATGATTAGTTGGGTCACTATCATTTGTAATTGCATCTTTCAAATGAATATATTCATCAACACGCAGCTTCTTTTGATTCAGTCGGATGAATAATAATCACTCCGCCTCAATTTTGGCATACATATCAACCAAATATTGATGCAAAAGTTGTCAAACGGTTCTCTGTTGATCGCACCATTAAATGATAGGCGTAGAACGACATTGCATATACCATCTTGTTAATTTGATTTGATGTTCCTGGCTCAACTTGATTGAAATTAATTGCGTATCCATCCTCACCGCGTGGAAGCATAAGTGGATACTGTAAGGCATGCAATGTGTGTCTCGCAAATGTTTTTCAACTCGTTGCTGGGCATTGTCAAGACAATGCCACGTTTCTCAAAGTCATTTCCGGCAATGATGATGGCAACATCATTTAGCGCCGGTGTGTTAAAGACACGTTCTGGGCCTTCTATTGGTTTTTTATCTGCCTTAATAACGATCTGTAGGTCTTAGGTTGGGTTATTCTCTATCGCCATTTTAAATTTTTGAACTTAATTGTTTTTATGCAACATCTTTTGCAAGGATTCGATTAAACTTTTGGTGGTCCCAGGAATCAACTTACAGCGACTTTTCGCTTCAGCTTCTCGTTTCCAAGGAAGTATTTTTGGAGGAACTTTGCTTCTTCATTGAGAAGCGACATGAGCGACTCGGGCTTGTGGTATACTTGACCAGGAATTCTAAAAGTTGGCATGAATACTGTCGAATCCAACATGCACAATGAGGTTCCAAAGGAAGTCATCTGAAAACTGCTATTGTATTAACGGATTATGCCGAGAATCTCTTTCGATTTTGGATGATTCCCTTCCATCAAACTCTTCAATGGTTCTGGTAATTGAGGGAGTTCTGGTAAAGTAACCTTTCTATTGGAACAGCACAATCCTAATGCCTCGGCTTCAAATTTCAGAGAACCTCAAAATGTGAACTTCGACGATATACTACCATTGTCTATCTGTAGAAAATTGGGATAGTCTAACTTATGATCATAATGAAGTGCTTCGTCCTTCAAATAAAGCCAGTTACTTGCCTTCAGAGAGCCTTGTCTCACTCTTTCTAGCTGGAGTCTATTACGTCGAGCATCAAAAATTCATCAAATCCTATTCGATTCTGGTTTCCAAGTGCATTGCAATGAATGAATTCTTCGCTCTCGCTACTCATTGCTTTCAGTAGTTCTCGAATTTAAAGTTCGTAAATGATCTGACGCTTGGTGCTGGTTCCTAAGTTCAAAAGACTCATTATTTCGTCTTCCATTTGCCCGTAATTGGTCGTCAGAAAGCAGCTCTTCAGTTTCTTCAGCACTCATGTTATTTCGTCTTGCAATTATTCGGAATCTGTCCTCAGAACGTCGCCGTTCAGTTTCTTCAGCCGTTTCATTCGCTCGTCCATCAGCTCGATATATTCTGTCCAATTCACGGATATGTGATTTTTGCTCTTCAGCTTGCCCGCGACTGCTTTTCAGGCATTGCGGTGAGACGTGAAAGATTAAATGCCTGTTTCTTTCTTTTAGGCATTTAAAAACAAAATATTATCAGAAGTTTAAGAAAAATCGCAAACTGATCAGGTATTTTCTTTAAACTAAATAAACAGTTTTTCTTTGTGAATCTCGTTCTTTCGTTTCTCAGATCGTTGAATGAAATGAAATTCACGTGTTTTTTATTATTTTTGTTCTTTAGCTTGCTTGTACCACGACTAATTTGAATGCATTTTGATAAAACTTTCAGAATAAAATATCTTTGTCTTTCGTTGGGCATTTATAAAGTAAATGACACAGAGAAAGAGAATCAGAGGTCTCACTCCGGAGTTTGATTAACTATCGCAGCGCCGCCTACCGAGGGAACTCTAACTACAAACCACAGAGAAACCATTCATGACGCCATATTGGTTTCATCACAGAGCTGTGTAGAATCTTTCTTCTTAACACGGCGCCATATTGATTCCCGCTGTGGATTCCCGTCATCCTTTGTGGAGTGCATTGTTCTAGTCGCTGTGGCTATGGCTCATCGCTCTTGCTGAAATATTGTGAATTTTGCTTAATATTTTAGAATTATTATTTTGCTCGTATTTTATATTGTAAATGTATTCTTTTCTGTGTGTACTGTTTTCTTGATTTTTTCAGGATCAGCGATATGATGGATGCGACCGCCGATGCTGCTTATCCGAAAATAAAATTCAGAAAAGCCTGTTCGGTATGTGCAAGTCCAGGCACAGAGAATCCAGGACGAGTATTCAAAATTCCTACGGATGAGAAAAGGTATATTTTACCGATTAATATATATAAATGCATACTAGAAATATGTGAACTGATATATATGTAACTTTCGTTTTAACTTCGTTTCTATACTGCTCATATGGAATAATACCTTTACTCGTATACTATTCATACCTTAAAAAAAATTATGTACCTTGAAATTTATTTAGATTTGATTTTAATTGAGAGTGAATTTTTTTATTACATAATAAATACATACTAGAAATATGTGAGCTGATATATATGTAACTTTCGTTTCTATACTGCTCATATGGAATAATACCTTTACTCGTATACTATTCATTCGTAAGAAAAAAAATTCTGTTTCTTGAAATTTATTTAGATTTGATTTTACTTGATAGTGAATTTTTTATTACATAATATTTTCCAGGTACAAAAAATGGTTCTTGGCTCTAAAATGGAATGTGCATTAATTATAAATACTGAAATTTAAATGTCTCTAATATATAAAGAAATGCAGTAGTGGTCTGAGATAAATAAGAAATATTACTGTTGATATATTTTATTATTAAATATCTTGAAAATTTGTTTATTTCAGATATACATATAATGTTTCCAGAACTCCTGGATTTTGTCCTAATTTGATCAAATGTTCCTTGGATTGAAACGTGGCAGATACGCTCACACACAGGAAAACATATTAATGCTGCTTGTAAGAAAGGATGGATTTTGACACTCAATGCATTCCTAGGAATTTCTCAAGATTTTTTGCGGACAAATAATTTCATGTTAACAAATCGTTTCAACCAAGATGCAACAGAAAATACCTTTTTATCCGTTAGACGACGAGGAGGTTTTAGGGACAACCCTGATACATATGAATTTAGGCATACAATTCAAAAAGTTATAATCGCAAACTTTTTCAAAGAATCTATTGGGAAAAATTGCCAAGATGATGAAGCGCATACCCTCATCGACTTCAGCTGTTTCACTAAAAATTAATTATTTCAAATTATAAATTCTGAAGACTGTGCTCAAGAAAGTGTACAAGATGTCGATGTGGACAGTTTAACTTTAGTCACCCTAAATAGTGTTGAGGAAAATGTATTGTTATATTTCTGGTTATTTTGTAAAAAAATATCTGTCATCTGATGCCTGTATCGAATGTGAAAAGTTGATGGTAGATACAGATAAAATCTTGGATAATCATACAGTTTTTTGTATTTTAAAGAATATGATGATTGTAAATCTGGGTTAAAATGGCCAGCAAATGATTTATTTCAATACTTTGTAAAGTTACATGAATGTTTTATGTCCAATTTCAATTTATTTTATGAACAAGATGGAATAAGCAAAAAAATTGAAGCTGTTTTACGCAAAGTAAATATAGATTTTTTTGATAACCACATAGATCACAAAGAGAAAGCTCAAGTGTTTTATTTCTTCTTTCGTCCATATGATAAAACATAAAGTTAAGATGATGAACAATGATTTGAAACCATATTTTAATTATAAAAAGAAGGTTAAATATTTGTAGCATTTTTGATGATTTTAATATATTTCAGCTGGCATATGTATTTGTAAAATTACTGTCTATTTTGTGTAATAAAAAATTCCTATGCTGATTAGAATGAGCGAAGTGTGTCTGGAGTACTCCTGGTAGGGCCACCCTAGGTGCGAAGGTCATTCCATTATGCTCAACATTTGGGGTTTATTAGAAATGTCATTAATTTGTAATATTTTGTAACTTATTATGTGTGCTCAGTAAAATAGTTTGATATTATTTTGAGTCTTTGACATTTATTATATTATCTTGGTTCAAAGCTAAATAACATTTTTTCTGTTGTTACAAGAATTGATAAATATTAACTTTACAAATGATTTTTCTGTGTTAAAATTGCATTCTATAAATATTTTTATCTTTAATAAGAATGAATGCGAAGTTATGAAAAACAATTATGTTCTGAAAAAGATAGTAAATTATTAACTTAATGAACAAAAATTAATCTGGTGATTTATGATTGAAATTTAAGATTAATTGAAAGAACTTTTCTTGAATAAGAATAAATATAATTTATTTATTTCGAAAATGCTTTAAATTCTTAAATTATATATCCACATGTTTAAAATTATTGGTACTCTACAAAGAGGCTAATTTTCTATTTTTCTTGAAAAAGAATAATAATTTTATTTGAAATAGACTTAATACTTCTTAAATTACATATCCACATGTTATAAATTATTGGTATGGTAAATTAGTATGGTGTTAGTAAATCTGATTATAATAAAATGTACTTTTTACAGTTGGTATTTCAATATAGTTATAATAGTAATTTAAATGTTAAATATTTTTCAATAATCACCTACATGATGTAGACAGCTTATATTTAAATATCTTGATAGTGTTGAAGAAAATGTGTTCTTATATTTCAGGATATTTTTCTAAAAAATATTTTCTCTTTATGAATGTCAAAAGTTAATGACAGATGCGAAAATTTCAGAAAATCATACAGTTTGTTTTGGATTTTAAAGAATATGATATCAGTAAATAATCTGGCTTAAATTAGCCAACAAATAATTTGTTTCAATATTTTGTCATTTAACATGAATGTTTTTTGTCTAATTTAATTTATGTTCGCAAAAAAATAGTAGGAAAAAATTCAATGTTGTGAAATAGAGGTTTTTTAATGATCACCTGGAACACGAAGAGGAAACACAATGTTTTTATTTCCCTCTTCAGTTCGAATTGTGAACCATGATTTCAAATCCTGTTGGTTCATAACTATATATAAAGGTATTTAATTTTTTGTGGGAGGGGGTTGGAAAAATTCTGAAAAATTAACTATCCAAATGAATTTTCTCTGTGGAAATTTCATTCTACCAATATTTTTATCTTGCAGAAGAATTAATGTGTATTTATTAAAAACTGTTGACGTTTTAAAATATTCTGAAGGAGATAGTATAATAGTAACTAAAGCAACAAATATAATTTCTTGCCGAGTTGAAGAAAATTACAAGTGAATAAATTACCTATATTCTATCAATTTTAGTATCTTAAATAATAATGTGAATTTATGAAAAATTAACTTATCATTGAAGTTTTAACATGTTCTTAAAGCGTAATATTATCTAATTCAATAAAAATTAATTTCCTATTGGTTAAAAAATTTATGATCTGAAAGAACTTTTCTTCAAAAAAGGATAAATGAAATTATTAATATGAAAAAAACTTGAATCTTCTTAAATTATAAATCAAACAGGTTAAAAATTATTGGTACCCTTGGAAACAGGCAAATCAATTTTTTAATGTTTTGAATGATATTCCAAATTTACTTTTTATTTCAGTATTAAAGAAAAAGTCAATTTAGTGAGATTTAAAATAATTATATAAAGAATAATAAATGGCATTAATATTAGAACAATAACATTTTTAAATTAAATGCATATAAAAAAATTAGCTATTCATATATTTAATAATCGTCGAAAAACGATTGAAAATATACACAACAAATTGTTTACATCGCTGTCATGACGATTTGAAACGGCTTCGTTTCTTTCGCGTCAAAATGACGTCACGGTGACGTATTCGCTTCACAATGACGTATTCAGGTTAGTTCTCTCTGCCCGCTAAAGGTGGCGTACTGTCTATGTGAAGCGCAATGTTAAAAAAGTTGCCATTACGGTCTATGGGAGTGAGACCTCTGATTCTTCTTCTCTGTGGTAAATAATTTAAGAAAAATCACTAGCTGGTTAAGTATTTTCGAAAAACTAAATAAAACAATTTTTCGCCGCCGCATTTTCCGTTGTTCCGGAATTAGAAAACATTCAATGACCTTACACACTAATTAGGATTAAAATTAAACGCGAAAAATCGCATTGTAATCAAACTAACGTCATTGGATTATTGCACGCGCATAGTAAAAGTTGTATATGCTTAAAAATAAAAACGGCAGTAAGAACATTGACATTGAGTTAATGTTCAAATAAAAGCAATATTTCCTTAATCAGGCAGCACGTGCGTTTCTGCCTCTGTTAATGAAACACGTGAATGGATAATTTGATAAACAGTAAATTGGTCTGAACTTAATATTATAAGAATAGAAAATATTGTTAAATATTCCGTTAAAATATATTTTTAAACGTTAATAACAATCAGAGAAAATACTTTATCCCAATGGAATTAATATCATTAAAAAGCTAATTTTCTGCTCTTTAAGATGGCGTAAGAATTATTTTCTTGCAATAAATATTTCAGAAGTTATTGGCAAAAACCGTCTAAGCATTAGGCTTAACAGCGGCTAATTTTCGTTATTTAATTAAATATCTTAAGAACTAATTAACTCTAAAAGTTTAAAATAGCACCGTTGTCCTAGAAATGTGCTCTAGAATGTAGTGTGCAAATTTCATGTCGCTACGTTACACCGTTTAGGAGGAGTTCTTGTGACCAACAGACAGACGGGCGGATAGATACATGTATTTTCTGCTTTATATTATAGATTTCATAAAAATTCAGAAATATTTCCTTAAAAGAGTAAATAAACATTGTGTTATTTATAAGATGCTGCTCGGTGCCTTTTCTCCCAAAAGATTTTGACCTGAAAATGACTGGGCAACACGCCGAGCATTCTGCTAGTTTTTTGATAAAAATAATGTTAAAGCAAGAAATCAATAGCATTAACTACCTTCGACATTATTTGACCTATAAATATCAAATTACACATTAGAAAAATCATTACATTAACCCTTTGATTCCTAATGCCATTGAAATAAAGGGTTCTCAAAATACAGGAACATCCGAGCTCCTCTATCAAAGATAAGGGATTTTCGCTTTCTCCCTCAGAAACCACAATGGCAGCTGGCATTGTCCGAATTGTAAGAAAACTCCCCTCTTTCCCAAACACATCTGGATAGCCACTCTAACGAAGAAAGCACGCACCGCGGGTGTGAAATCAATCACACTTAACGAAAGGGTGTGGAAATTTCAGAGTGACATTCGGACGGTTATCGTCTTTTGCCTGAAGGGATGTATGCGACGGTCCCGTATCGAAAGAGTTAAAACCCCGGTTAACTCAACTCGGGTTAACCGAAACCTGGGTTATCCGAAATACCTCTGTGATCGCAAATCCAAAGAAAAAAACACGTACAGTACTGCACGAAACGAAAGTTTTCTTGCAACGATATCCAAAAAAGTTCAGCGAATAAATTTAGAATGCTAAAATTAAAATTAATGAGTATTAACAATAGTATTTACGACATTGTTTACATGTGCTTGTCAGGCGCATCGAGACTGAACTCCCTGGTGCAAATATTACGCTCGCACGGAGGGTTAACTTTAATAAAGAACATAAATGTAGGCTACAAAAAAGTTTTGAATTCATTTTACACACAAAACATTTCAGAATTACATCCTGTTATCAAATACAAAATAGTAATAGATGTTCATGCCTTAACCGAAAACATCTTTATCCGAAACGGCTTCTCCCTCTTTATTTCGGTTAACCGGGGTTGTACTTTGTATATCAATTTAAAGGAGTATGTATTTATAAATAATAGCTGAAATTTCTTCTATGTGAATACACAGCGAAATTAAATATCTTGAATATAGTTAATATTTACTACATTAATTATATTTATACTAATTTATTTATTACTAATTATATTTAATTTTAAATCAAACTAAATAGCATTTTAAAAAAGCATTTTCCGATTTCTAGCTTAAAATAATGGATAATTGACAATTTAAATTTAGATCATTGTTAATAACATACTAGAGTATCTATTCGTAAATTTCAAATGGGCCCTAACAACATGTATAATTTTACAAATGCCTTTGTTTAAGACAATAAATGCTCAATACAGAACGTATTTACTGTGTGAACGGAATGACTTTTAAATGACAATTCTATTCATAATAATAGTAAATAGAATTAAGCATTTAATTACTTGTGATGCATCTCATATCTACTAATGTTAATGAATATATTATTGCAGATTGAGAATAAAAATAATTAGTAATAGTCCTAAAAGTCTGTTACCTTGGCATTATCAATAACTACGAAATATGAAACAAGTGGACTTCATGCAATTTTAGAGAGTGTATTTTTAGAAATATTTGGAATATTTATTGAATTCACGTCATAAAATTTCATGTATTAATGCAATTTTAGCATCGCGAGAATATAAATGTTCATATAATGCAGTAATTAATATAAAAGTTACTGTAATATGCTACTTATGTAGCAGGATATATGGGGTCATGTGTCTGTTTTCGAATTCATATCAAGTTCGAGAAATGATACATGAAATTACAGTTTTTAAATCATATCTGACATTTTATTTAAAAAGAAGAAAAATTAGGAATTTTAAAAAATCTCAGAACTGTTTTCACATAAACATTTATTAAACATAACAAACACAGATTTTCTAGACTATTAACACATATCAAAAATATTATATACATATGAGGATACACAAAACTTTTGCGTTATATTCTTGAGTACTTAATTGTACAAAAACATTTTGTATCAGCTTATAAAATTTGCTTATTCACACTTTTCACTTCCACTCAAAAATTTACTAACGAAGTTTATTTTATGTAAGTAATATCAGTTGGTGTATTTGGCAAATGAATAGCTGATAATGCGACTGCTTTCTACATCAACTCTTACGACATTATTATTAACTTACTACATTCAGAATTTGATCTCTATTATTCCAAATATTTTCGTAAACTCTTGTTCACAGTACAAGGGTTTACGAATTAATTTTATACACATTTTTAAACAGCATGGAAACCAAGTTAGATCACTCAAAATCTTATGCACAAATCTGCTAGAAATATGGTTTAGGACACATCTGTATCACTTAGGCAAATATCTTAGATGTTCTCTAAATATTATACAACCCAGAATATAAATATGTATGCAAATAAAAACATTTATACACTTTTAAATAATACCGCGTAAAGAAGATTTTTAATGACATCCACCACATTTTAAAATTAGAACAATATTGAAAGAATATTTTATAAATATTTAAAATTTGTGTTGTAAACTTTGAACTTATTATAGTTTGGAAACATTTTCTTTTTGGGTTCAGAAATATGTTCGACATTTTATTCGTAAAATTTTTATTTTCCACACAGAATATATATTTTCTTAAGACATGAACTTATCGACACCTACGTATATAAACAACTCGGTTTACTCACGTTTCATCACTAATACGAGGTGTGTTGAAGGTAATAAACAATCCTGTATTTTCCGCAAGAGTGTGTTAGAGATATCCCCAATGAATAATATGCTCTCAAAACAGCTGATGATTAAAGCGTTGTTCGAGAAATTATTACACAAGCTTCTGTTCCTGATACTTTCAACAAATCATGGCCGAAACAGGTGTTCATGATGTGGAAATTAATTAAAAAATACGAACTGCAGAGTAAAGAATAAACAGAGCTTCAGAAAAGTTTGAGGTGTAAGTTCTTTAGAAATTTCCTTGGAAGCAGTTCAGAAAGAAAGAATAATTACAATTATATAAAAACAAACAAGTTAATTATGTTATTGCCGGATTAAAAATTTAGGTTTCTTTCAATTATAGTAGCGTTCTGTTTTGAAGCAATACCGGGGCTCTTTTGGGACGGAACTCGTAAATTTAAACTCCGGTCAGATGATGAGAACGATACCTGAGCTGGCACCCCGTCTTCGAGCTTCCATACCACACCAACTGGAGGGCACTGCATCCACGAAGCCAGATGCCAGATTTAGCGTGCACCAGACTCACATACATGAAAGATCTTTAGTGGAATTTGGTTTTGAGGATCGAACTCCCCAACCCCAAAGCCCAGACCCTTTCACTAGGCTATCGCAGCCTCTAAAAATTTAGGATACTCTGTAACAGGATATTAAAATTTCATTTTGAAATATGCGAGATATGTTAATACATTTATGTTAGTTTCAGTCGGGTAAAAAATAATTCGAATGCATATGAAAGAAATAATTTTAATAAATTGTTTGCCATACACCGACTCACCGATTTGATTTGATTTGATGTGACTTTCTCTGGCACAAGATCCTCGAATGGGATAAGCTGCGCCCACCGACTCACCGAGAATTCATAGAAGGGTTGCCTAAAACTGAAGGAAGTAAGAAACCATTCCCCTCTAGAGTAGTTTACAATGTTGAAACAACGATTGGAGGTGAAATTAGACCTCAAGGTATGTATTAATCCGTCGACACACGCATGGTTCTTTTACCCCACCATTTCTCTTGTTAAAAAATTATAGGAATTTCTAAACACTTGCTTTTTTTACTTCCTGTACCTTCATAGGGCAGCTAGAAGAAGAGGATAAGAAGGTTAAAACGGGCTTTCTTACTTTTACTGGGGGTGTTGGTGTCAAATTGGCCGTGCGTGTGCTAACGTTTCAGGTTAGTTTAACGTTATGGCTATGGAAGCGCACGAACGTTCGCAGCGGAGAAGAAAAGAATACATAAAAGGAGGAAAAAAAGGATATAAATTCAACTTTCCTTTTTTTTATTCTTATTAAAAATCGCGTTTGCGTCTTAAATACAAATTATTTTTACGAAAATTTTTTCTTATACTTTGAAAATATTTTATTTTTGTACAAATAGCCAATAAAATAAGGAGTAAGTGTCTAACAATTTGGGGTCAAAATGATCCCGCGCGTGTGCTAATGTTCCAAAAATGGTGCGTGTGCTGAAGGGTTAAGGTTAGAGTAAAGGCGTAAGGTTAGAGTAAAGGTCTTCTTCATCGTTATTTTGCTTAAAACATGCTTCAACACAACTAGAACTAGTGAGTAGGAGCACTGCTGTCTCAAAAGAGAAGTTGTTTGGGATCTCACAAAATTCTTTAATAGGGATCGGTTTTGATCTTCCAATGGAGAATAACAAATGGACCAAAATTGTATCAAGATTTCACACCCCATATCACACAAGGAACCACTTCCACGATTCACAGTTAGAGAGAGGCAGTCGAAAGTGAACATTTTTCTGAGTATTCTCCCCGACATAAACGAATCTAGTGGTCTAAAATAGGGACACTATAGACGAGATAAAGTGTTTCACATTGTTGGACACAACTTTGGCAAGCGTATATCCATTAAAATCGCTCGAGAGCATTCACAAGAGGAGGACACGACTTTGGAAATTCAGTTCAGGATGAGACTAGGTATATTAACAGTATACCTTTAAGGAGTTCATCCTTTAAAATAATAAAGCGAAGTAGCAAGCCAATTCGGAGAAATTAGCCCTAAAACTATTTGGACAGCTTATATTCCAATAAGTTGTCCCTGCTTCTAAAGTGAGATTTGGCATGGTCGACAGAGTTCCGACATGCTAGAGTTTTAGTCAAGGTTCGAATCTGCGCCTGATATTTTTTCTTTTCTACTTTATTTTTTTCGTTTTATAATATAATCGTTTTGTTAAAATATTATTAAAGATTAATAATTTTTAATTATATTAAAACAATTTTAAATCTATCCTATTAAACTCGGTGGTAAACAAACATATGTATCTATGTCCTTCTATCTTCTCACGAACCACTGAATCCTGAAACTAGCCGTAAGTACCAAAGGATGGAAAATAATCCAAGGAATCCATTTCGACTATTAAAATTCCGAAATTGTAATTAGTTAAAAAGATATTAGTTAAAAACGTCAAAGTGAATAAATTGACTTGCTGCCATCTATTGTCAGCATGGTGAATTCATTCACGGCGGATTCT